>JBBMOC010000021.1:2695686-2789927 GCA_037975185.1 Centropyge bicolor | reverse complement strand
GGGGGGGGGGGGGGGGCTCTGTGGGAGACAGGGCAGTGAACCTGTCTCTGTCCAACAGTACAAAATTACCCCTATCAGCACCTCTAAGCTCACTAGTTCACATGTTATATCTTATTTATTTAATCCAAAATCTGAAGAGTAGAAACAAGAAATTGTGTTTTACATGGTGGACTATGTCTATTGTTCTTATTGTCTTTGCTGGTTGACAGTGACAAAAATACCACAGGAAGCTAACGTAAGCTTAACTAACTGTCTCCAGTCTGTGGCTTCTTATTTGACGGATGGACACGAGAGCGGTGTCACTCTTCTCATCTAACGCTCAACAAGGAAGTGGATAAATGTTTTAGCTAAAATCTCAATCAAAGCCTATTAACGAATGAAATCTTAGAACAAACAGCATACTGAAATGTTAATTTAAGTGAAGTTTTTTATCTTTGATGAATGTCTTTAAAACAGTTTGCACTAATGTTTTGTTGTTGTTTTCAGGATAAGCGCCTGTGTAGCGGAGATCAAATCCTGCGCATCGGAGACACGGATCTGGCGGGAATGAACAGTGAGCAGGTGGCACAGGTGAGGTGTCATTAAATTACATTATAAAAATGTATTTTATTGTCTGTAGTGATAATGCTTTCTGTATAGTAATTGATGTTTTAATAAAAGCTAAATCTCAGTCTAACCCAACCTCATTGTGTGTATCTACTGCTAGTTCTATTGAATAGCTTGGGGAAGCTTTTGGAGTCTTTTCTTTTGTAAGAATTCTGTTTAACAGTCCTCGATAAAGCATAAGCTCACCTTTGTGTCGCTCGTTGAAGTTTATTTTTGAGTGTGGAACGGGCTTATTGTTGCCCCTTGTGGCCATTGTGGGAAAAAACACCCACTGCACCTGCGGTTCTCACCAGCTCTCGAGTATCAGTGGGTGTTTAGTGGCCTTTGGTCTCAGAAAACTAACTTGGACCAACAATGCAAAAGTGAGATTTGTGCTTTAGCAGAAGTGTTTTCAGACTATATTTTCCAGTCAGAGAAAAGACTTCAAGGATGAATACGAACTAGTTGACTTGGCAAACGCACCACCTCTGTTAAAGAGCATCACACAGAGACTTCCCTGAGTTTTCCTACAGAACCATTTTGGACTGTTTCCCACAGAGTTGATGAGACAGTCCCAAATGGTGCTAATCTACTGTCTTTTCAGGGCAGCGGTCACTTTTTATGTTATTTATTTATTAACTGTCACGCGCCATCACTTTTCACCGCTTCACAAATGACCACCTGGCCCAGGTACTGAGAAATGCTGGTAGCAAGGTGAAACTGCTCATCGCCAGGGATATTACCAAGGACAACCACCTTTCCTCTCCTGTCCTCAGCCAGGGCAGCTTGGACAACAAGGTGTGTGTGTGTGTGTGTGTGTGTGTGTGTGTGTGTGTGTGTGCCTAAAGCATAAAAGCACATAATTAACGTCAAATGCAAAGTTTTATATAAATTAATTGGCTAATCAGTGACATTAAATGTGTAATACATTATTCTCTTAACCCCAAAAGCTGTGCATTGGATTTTTCTGTTTGTGTTTCTTTCCAGCTCAATGACTTGAATGATGACTACGAGTTCAGTGTGCAGTTCACTAAAAACAGTCGCGGCCTGGGTTTCACCATTTCCAGCTACATAGGTGACCTAAACTCAGGTAATAAAGTCTACCAAGTTTAAATATGTGAAAAATGAGCTAATTATCATTATTATCATTTCCCAAGCTAAGTTGATGGAAATAAACTAATATAACAAAATTATGAGTAATGCCTCCTAATTGTAAGGCATTATTGATTATGTGTGGGTTTAGAGCTACATTTGCATTAACGATTTTTTTTCCTTTCATTTATGCTGCCCTCCTCAGTCTACAGCGCTGGTGTCATAGTGAAGAGCATCGTGAAAGGCAGCACTGTCGATCAAGATGGACGCATCCACATCGGAGACGTCGTCTTATCTGTGAGTTCCACAGAAAAACACAACAGATGCCTGCTTTTTTTTATTGTCCTCCCTGACAACTTTGTTTTCTTCAATACTTTCTCTGCTGAATCTAAAAGATTTCAGCATTTCCAAAGTATGCAGAGTTTGCAACTTTTAGTAGTTCCATACACATCAATTAGGGTCTTTTTTTTAGCTGATGAAAGGGAAATTCGCTATAGTTTTAGATTCGCTCCCATCCATCTCTACAACATCTTGTTTTTACCTCTCTTTGCTCTATTTTTATTTTAAATTACTTGCACTCGCTGTACCTCCACACCATCCACTCCATCCACAAAAAGTGCTTCTGCCTCCATCGTACCTGTGCTTTCATCCTGGCTCTTCTCCCTGCTCGCTGCTTTTACATCTCCCTCAGGTGGATGGGGTGAGTCTGCAGGGCTGCAGCGAGCAGCGTGCCATGGAGGTGCTGAGGAGGACAGGTCCCCTGGTCAGACTGAGGTTGCTGAGGAAGGCCGTCCGTCTGAGTCACATCCTGCCTCCCGTTCCCCCCCTGCAGCCTCTCCGACACTCTCACAGCTTCCACGAGGGCAATCCCTACAGAGTGGGCCTCAACAAGATTCAAGAAACAGGTGCTTTGTGCGGCGAGTGGGGAATATGTCGGCTCAGAGGATCAGCTTTGAAGTAACTGAGCAAATGAAGAACATGTGATTTGACAATATGCACTAACTTAAAATAATTATGCACTTAATCAACCACAGGTGCTGCCTGCACTGTCTGGTTAAATCATAACCAAATGAACTTTCTGAAATCTGTTTAAACTAGAACTAAAACATGTTTTGGTGCTTCTTAGTCTGATGATGAACTCTTGAGGCATTTTCTCATTTCTCTGATGCTTGCTGGGATTTTGTACTCATTATCTTTTTTTTTTCTTCTTTTTTTTTTTTTTTTTTTAACTCAAGTGTGTTTTTTGTGCGTGTGTGCTCAAACGTGTTTCCCCCATCTCCCAGGAATCTGCTCGCTGCGTGAAATCTCCCGGCGAGCAGCATACGCCAACAGACGACCCCGACACGATTCCAGAAACGGTAAGCTCGCCTTCCCATACTGCACTGCAGTCTGGAACTGGATCATGGGACTTAGTCTGATATGCTGATTGGGCTCGGGGAACAGCAATGTGGCAGCGAAGCATGCTCTTTGATGGGAGTCTATTTATAGTGTTGTGCAGTCATGTGTTTATCCAACTCATTCAGCTCATTCCAGATGATTTGTCTCTCGCCCCGCCTGCATATATGGCTTTATTTAGACAAGGATTTTTGGGCTTGATTAGAGAGCGCAGCCAAATAAGCCCTGATTGCTGTGAGGCTTTAATAGATGAACGAGAAAACATTAGTTTGCCAGGAAATCATCAAGATGGTGGGTGTGAATATGCATGAATGTGTGCCTGTAGTGTGGGGGCGCGTGTGCATGTGTGTGTGTGTGTGTGTGTGTGTGTGTGTGTGTGTGTGTCTTTGTGCATGACTGAGGGGCTGTAGTTGACATCCTGCTTTGCCACAAGTAGAATTATGTTGTTTCCTCTCTATAAAACCGCCAAGGCAATGTTTTCATATAGGATCCAATTCTTTATTGATTGGATCATCTCGGGCTAGGAACAATGTGAATAGGGATGTGTGTTTGTTTCTGTGTATGTGTGTGTGTGTACGGCACAAGATGGTTATTGTCTTTGTGTGTGTGCTCACTCAACAGGCGTGAAACTGACGCCAGCCGAGGAAGAGGACCTGAGGAAGAGGTGGCAGCGTGCAGTCGGCCCACGATATGAAGTTATTGTATGTCTTTCTGTAATGAAGATGAGCATTAAATATAACATAGAAAAACATAATCTAATCTGACAACAGTTTTACAAAGTGTTCCTGAGACTGAGTATTAATCTCCTTCAATGTGTTGAACCTCTCTCCATCCTTGCTTGTGAATGACTGAGTCTTTCCAGGATGAACCTTTCATACCCAATCATGATACTATCACCTGTTACCAATGAACCTGTTTACCTGTGGAATGATCCAAACAGGTGTTTTTGGATCAGTCCCTAACTTTCACAGTCTTTTGTTGCTCCTGTCTCAACTTGTTTGAAACGTGTTGCTGCCATCAAATTCAGAATAAGCAGATATTTACAAAAATCAATGAAGCTCATGAGGTCAAACATAAAATATATTGTATTTGTGCTGTTTTCAAATGAATATATGTCTAAAAGGATTAGCAAATTTATGTTTATGTTTGTTTATGTTTTGCACAGCTTCCTAAATGTTAATTACCCACTCACTTCACTTTACCACTTTGTCCTGCCGCTCCTCTTCACATCCCTCTCTCAGGTGTGTCATCTGGAGCGCTTCGGCGAGACAAGTGGTCTCGGCATCAGCCTGGAGGCTCGGGCTGGACACCACTACCTGTGCTCCGTCTTGCCTGAGGGGCCCGTTGGCCAAAGCGGCAAGATCTTCACCGGGGATCAGATATTGGAGGTAACCGACTGATACTCATCCTTTCAGCCAATTACTCTGCACTTCGCCCTTTGATAAAGATACCACATCACATAAAGTGGAATAAGATATGATCTGTGTGGGAGTTTCTCGCTGTACTAATCTTTACTTAAACCTTGAACTGTACAATATAGTTTAGCACTATTCAGTAAACACCACACAGTTTCAAGTACAGTATGCAGCTTTTTTCTCTTAAGGCAGCAAAAAAAATAGTCATAGTTAAGAAGGTGGGTGTGAGTATGTGTGCCTCTGTGCATTTATGCTTGTACTGTAGGGGGGAGAGATTGCCCTCCTCCCTCTCCACTGGCTGAGTTCACGCACCCACACGTATCACTCATCATGATGAGCAGTCTACCCAACTCTTGGACAATATTCTGCGGCTTTGCTCGCAAAACAGAAAATGCTGCAGTAGTTTTTCGATTGCACGGCCGACATCTGTGTTGCAGCTCAACCCTTTGATCTCCCCTCCACATCAGCGCAGCAGAGCCGTTGTTCAGCGCCGTTTTTAAATGAGCCTCACGTGGTTAGCACTTTCAGCTTTAATTGTTCTTTTTGTGGCTTGATGTACTCTGGCCATTAATTGCTCCACGCTACCTCAAACTGAAGTATCAGTAAAAAAAATATCAAATTTTTAGCTTGGCTGTTTAAGCCATGAACACTCACACACACACACACACACACACATACACACACAGTCATAGAATAAGAGATAACAGACATAAATGTACAATAACATCAGGTATTTTTCAAAAGCAAAATAAAATACTAAATATATAGGTGTATCTTCCTGGTAGGTCAATGGGATCCCCCTCATTGGAGAGACACATAAGGAGGTGGTCAATATTCTGAAGGAGCTTCCCATGCGTGTTTGCCTGGTGTGCTCTCGCATTGTCCCCCCCGTGATTCCTGACAGTGACGAGGAAGACGAAGATGATGTCCGTCTCACTCTGAAAGAGCTGCTGGCTGAGTTCAACGACAAGGTGAAGACGCACACTGATGAAAGGATAGAGGATAAACCACCTTGCAATCGTTCCACGTCCTCTTAAAATTGCCACTTCTTTTGTAAATCAACCTTCTCTCCCGTGTCCCCTCTCTCCTCTCTGCTCGTCCCAGTTGGACCAGGGCTGTGTCATTCCCTGTCCTACGGCTGAGGACATCACCAAGCGTGGCGTGCCCCCCATGTCACCTCCTCTGGCCATGTGGGAGAGGGAGGCTCAGGTGGTCGAGCTGGAGAAAGGCGAGTCGGGACTGGGCTTCAGTATCCTGGACTACCAGGTCAGAGACGTGCCCCTGAGCCTTTCCACAAATAGAACAGACGGGAATAGGCTGCAGTCTAAGAATATCAGTGTCAGCTTGGATAGGGTGAACACCAACAAATAGAGATAGAGAAGCATATATTTGTGAGCTAAACCCTTGAGAGTGGAATGTGCTAAACAATTCTTCTTTTATTCTGTTGTTTACCTGCATTCAGCTTTCCTTTTAATTCACAATGTATCTAACTCGTCTCAAATTTTCATCCTCTCCATCCTTATGTCTAACTATAGGATCCAGAAGACGCTGCTAAGACAGTTCTGGTAATCCGGTCCTTGGTGCCTGGAGGTGTAGCGGATCGAGATGGTCGCCTGCTGCCTGGTGATCGCCTCATGTTCGTTAATGAAACTGACTTGGAAGGCTCCAGCCTGGATTACGCCGTGCACATCCTGAAGTCCACAGGCTACGGCCCTGTCCGCATTGGAGTTGCCAAACCACTGCCGGTACGTATGGAGATGTAAATTGAAGGACTTTGATTGAAAATTTGATTTGGAGTAAATTTTAATTTTTGTGTGGGAAATCTTGAAACAATATATGTTATTGTTAGTATTATATGGTACTATATGAAGAAAAATACTTTTTCTTGTTATGGGTAAAGCAAGCTGACAAAAATGTCTGTCTTTGGTTAATTCAGCAAATCAAATGACTATTAGGTTATAAATTGCATGGCAAAGTCTGTGATGGTAAACAAAATAGTATTTTCTCGATTAACCATTTAGTGTATAACTTAAAACTATAACTAAAATGCTCATCACAATTTCCCAGAGCCCAAAGTGATCTTCAAATTTCTTCTTTTGTCCAGCCAACAGTCCAAACCCTTCATTTACTCTCATAAGTGTGAAAGAAAAGCTGCAAATCCTCAAATTAAAGAAGCTGGAACCAGCAAATGTTTGACATTACTGCTTGAAAAATCACTCCAATGATTAATTAATTGATTAATCAAGTAATTGTTGCAGCTGTTATCATCATGCAGAAAATACTGTGTAAAACTATGCATGTATAGGAAAATTTGTTCAGAAATGTATTAATTACATACATAGTGCATGTACCCATCTTTTTTTGTTTTTTAAAGATTTCATAAAATTGCTATTTCATATAAAAAAAAAAAATTATATTCAAGACAATTACTTAAATGCATGTTTTTTTTTTCTGGCCAGTACAGTATTCCTTTTCCCTTTTGTTGTGGACTGTGGCTTAGTAACAAGGAACAGAGAATCCAGTTACAGGCCGTCTGAATATTTAATGCAGCTGAGAGATGAACACAATGCTCAACCACACTACAGATGGAGAGAGAGGGGGAGAGGAGAAGAGGGTGTCTAATTTACAGTCACCTTCTTCAGCCTGTTTGCTTGCCTGCTTCACTTTAAACACAATTTTATTTTTCATACTACTTCATTTCACGTTTTTTTCTTATTCTCAGCTGGAGCTGTGCGGCGGCCTGACACCCATCTCGGAGAGGAGCACGCGGGCGTCCTGCGATGACACTGACAGCCATACTCAGGTCAGCCTGCTAGCTGAGGCAGGGGAGGCCAACACCAACACTTACAACTCTGAGGACAACAGCATCGTCCAGTCGCGTTACACTACAACGGTATGTCAACATCAGTGCATACTCCCTGATCACTTTTTAGCATTTGTGGTCAGAAAAACATAAAGAGAAGTTTGTTTGTCTCTCACATTTGCTGTAAAGTTTTTTTATAGCACCAATTTTCTGTACAGAAAATACTGCAATAAACAGAATTGCCACAGTCCTTGTTGAAATGCACTTAAAAAGCCTTCATAAACAGAAACTCATTTGTATGTCGTATAATCATGCACAGTCATCTAACGGGCTTCTTGTAAATTCTTATTTGCTTGATGCTTTCGACTCAGCGGGAAACGTCTTCGCGGTGACAGTTACAGTAACGGCGCAGCAGTCTGAAGGAAGCATTGCTCATTGCCATGCAAACCTGAGATTCTGTGGGTAGCCATTTTAGCTGCTCTGAATGAGATTACTGTGACAGCGTCTGCTCTCTCTGCTCACGTCCTATAGTGGGAGGCTTAGAGCCGGCTGTATCAGTATCACTGGGTCAGGTATAGAGAAAGTGCTCAGTGTCAAAGTCTTGTTCCTCCATTGTGGCCTTGACTCGGTCCTATTGAGGCGGTCTTTTGTACTCGCTTTTGCTTAATTACTAACAATTGCCTCTCAATGAAAAGTGCTTACTGCCTGCACGACATTGGCACCCGGTGTAGCACAAGGACATACAGCGCCGCCTCGGTGTCTCCCACACGTACACACTCACAAAGAGCATCAGAGCAGCAAGTGTCAGTGTGTTCTCATCAAAGATGGGGCTTGTTGCAAAGGTAGCTTCAGAAGTTCACTTCTTCAGAGCTTGTACTTTTCTGTGAAGGTTCAAAGACAATCTCCTCTTTGCCCTTTTTCTTTGGGAAGCGCCCGGGGGGACCCAAGAAGTCTACCTTCCTGCATGTTTTACATTTCACAATTACTCCAAAGGCCTTCACCTCGGAGGATTAATAGTTGTTTGAAGTCATTTTTGTGTCACGGGAACCTGATTGGTTGTGATGATAGTAGTTTAGTACCACGTTATCTTTGTAATGTAGATTTTTTTTTTTACTCCATATAATGCGCACCAAAGCCTCCGTTTTGGGAAATCTGCAACTGCCCACCAATATTGCTTGTCTCAATATAGCCCTATTTATTTGTTCACCAAACAATACTCTTGAGTCTTATGTCCAGCTACACAAGTATCTCAACAAATATTGGATGAATTGCATCATGAGGTTCACATTGGCAGTTCCAAGGGAAATAGCTCGACAACTATCAGATAGATTGTCATGAAACGTTCTACAGAGTAGTCCCAGAATCATTTCTAATAACTTGAGTTGACTTTTCCTCTAGTGCCACAACCTCAGACTCTTCTTTTACTCACTCACGCCCTCTTCTTTCACTCTCTCGCAGGAAAACCAGCTGCGTCACCGTTTCGGCATCATGGAAGACGCCGATAGGCAGCAAGCGCCGCCTCTGCCCCCCCGCACCAGCTTTGAGAGGACAATCACTGTTGTCAGGGGCAGCCGTAGCCTTGGTATGTTCTCCGTCTTTCTCATGGTGATGGTGTCTTGGTGTGTGTACGTCGCCGGCATGGCGATAATGACGCTAATAGGCGGTGGTGATGACGACTGCCCCGAAGAGGAGTGGTAAAGTGATGTGCTCCTCATACCTGAGAGAGGAGATCTCTACCGTGTGTGTGTGTGTATGTGTGTGTTTTTGTGTTGTATATGTGTGTGTGTATTTGTCTGAGAGGCTAGTGCGGGGGTCAAAGTGATATGAAATCAAGAAGTTATATTAAAACCAAAGAGTATATATTAATTTATATGTTGATCTAAGTATATTTGTTTTTATACTCCAGTGTTGAGAGTTCATTGTCTTTACTGCCTCAAGAGCAAGTCCAATGTTTGGCTGTTCAAACATGACAGGGAGGAAACAACAGGGTGTAAGGAGCTCCTGCACTTTCATCTAAGGGCACGATGCAAAGCACAAGGGAACAAACTGATTTGTATTCTGGCAGCGCGCTCTAATAAGGCACTGCACTACTTGTGTGTGTGTGTGAAAGTTTAAAATTATGTAAATGTTCTTAGGTAGAGAAAATCAAGGTCATAACCTACAGTCTGTGTGTCACTGCATTCTTTGGTTTTCATCTGTTTAAAATATTGTAGGTCTTCTTGCTGAGATATTTAATGTAGCGTGGTTTTCTGGAGGCTTTACAGATTCCTGTGTTTTTGGTTAATTTATATGTTTGAATTTTAAGCAAAAGCTTCGGCTCGGGCAGAGTTACGGTCTGCATCTGAATACTGGGGATTTTTTATGAGCAATAGTATTGTAGTACATTATTTATTTGTACTACGTTACACTCTTCTTGTCATTAGGTGCCATGTACAAGTCTATCTATAATGTATAACTGACTTTATGCCCACTTTTGGAGATGAGACCTGCTACCATGTGTAAGAACGTACATTCCATGGTTGGACTGTAAGGCTTTTGGAGCAGGTTGTTAAATGAAAAGGTTTGACAGACTAAAATGAGGTCTTTTTTTCTTGCCTTGCTCGTCTAAAAACATGAATATAAGCAGCCTATTTAGACGTATTCTTGAATGGTGTGAACTTGTTGCACTTACTGTAAGTTTGTGGTACCATAAAGTTTTGTCAAAGTCAAAAGCAAAATAGATTTTCATATGGAAATTTCTATGTAGGGACTTTACCATAAATGACTATTCAACGTCTTTGCAGCATAGTTTTGTAATAGAAAATGTATTTTGTTGCTGTGGTATAGGAATTCAACACCTTTGCATTTTGAGACATCCATCGTTATTACTTGTGACTTCCTCTCATGTCTTTGAAATGCGTGTCTTCTGTTTGTTTTGTCAGCGTCATTAGCCATGTCTCGATTCTATCTCGACAGTCGATTGTATTCCAGGCACTATGATTGTATTGTAATTTGAATGTAACACCAAAAACAATAAACTATTTATTTGATCAAAAATAAGCACAAAGTCATTTCTTTGACCAACTTCAAATTATGTACGTTCATAGTGTTGTGGAAGTGCATAGTCCTCCAGTAGATGGCAAGCGCCGTAGACTAGACTTTCCTAATTCGTTGTGGCCTTCCCTGTCTGCAGTGTTTATGTGTGTGCATGAGGTGTGCGCGTATGTGTGTGTGTGTGTGTGTGCGTGATGCCTGATTTACCTGCTTCTGCCTGTTTGCATTAATGAAGTGTTTGTGTAATCCGCCTAGCATCCAATTTGATAATGCCAAAGTCAGGTGTTTGTGCGACTGGCATGTGTTACCCCTCGGGTCACCTGTGCCCTGTGCCCTATGTGGCTGCGAGTGTGTGCGATTGTGTTCGTGCACCTTATGCTGGTGTGACTGTGGAGACTGACGCTGTGTAAATGTCAAGCATGTGTAGCCATGTTTGTGTGCTAATCTGCCTAGTGTCTGTCTTGATTATGCTGATTATGCCACTGTCAGGTGTTTGTTTGTGCCACTGTCTGTTTGGCATGCGTTCAAAGCAGCCTTAGCCAACCCTCCGCTCACCTGTGCTTGTGTGTGTGTCTGTGTGCGTGTGTGTGCATGTTGGCAGGGATGTCGGTGAGTGCTATCAAGGACGGCTCAGGCATGCTGGTGCGCAGCGTGGTCCAGGGGGGCTCTGTTAGCCAGGATGGCAGGCTGGGGGTTGGGGATGCCATCTTGGCCATCAACGGAGAACCTACCTCCAACCTGACCAACGCCAAGGCCAGGGCCATGCTCCGCAGACACTCTGTCATAGGGCCAGAGATGAGGTGAGGAGCCAGTCACTGTCCGACAGCATTACAGTATGTAGAGAGCTGAAAAACACTAGGTGGTTCGTTCTGTCGCATCAGGGTGTAGCTCACACGATTTTATGAAAGTTGTCTCACTCTGCATCACTGAGCTCCGTCTGGATCACCTGTTCTCAATAATCCTCAACCTGTATCAAAAGGCACAGGGCGGCTGGAAGTGCAACACTGCGTGCGTCATCCTCTTTACATTGGCTCAAGTGCTGCTTGAATCTTCATATTCCTTAATTGCTTTAGAGAATGGCTTCATCGTCGTCAAGTGGGCCGTGGTCACAGCACTTAATGTGTTGCTAATTTTGGCCGAAGCAGGACAAATCGGAAAACTTACTGGTAACAGAATTATTATGCGGTGGAGTTTCTAGGCCTTGTACACAGCAGACATTTCGACTTGTCACGCTAGGAAAAGCACAGGTGTCACTAATAACATTAACAACGGCCTCACTCTAGTGTCCCAGTAAGTCGTGACAGTGTGAGCCAGCACGGGCAATATCAGGGAGGGAAAGGAAAATTCGGCCATCATTAATTATACACCTGTGCTTTTCCTCCTGTGACACGTCCAAATGTCTTCTGTGAAAAAGACCCTGCACACCCAGACAGGTGTTTTCTCGTATTCTCTCTAATGAGACATCTGCTCAGGCTGAAGTTAGGCACAGGTATGTTGGATTTGCATCACCTGGTCAAATGATAAAGGTGTGACTCTCCATCCCCAGTGAAGCACTTTAGATGGGATAAAACTAAAAGGAGAGTCAGAGAGATTTGGATCAAGCACAGTCTGTACGCGCCGGCACAGTCCTCAGAAGAGGTCTAATCAGACATGACAACTTAAAACAACTGTATGGCACAAAAGAAATGACAAAATCTAGTTTTATTATATGGAAGTACAAAACTTTACATCATGACCACGACCAGAGCTTCAGTATCTGGAATCGTGACATCATCATGACAGGGACCGTAATCTGCCCTTCAAAATGTGTCAAAATGTTTCGGTCCCATATCTATTTGTTACGGAGCCCCTTAGGGGACATGGGGGAATTTTTTTTGAAGAGTTAAAAAAAAAAAAAAAAAGATCAATTTTTGCGAGATCTCGCAAAGATATTGCGAGATCTCGCAAAACTTATATTTATATTAAGAGACATGTCATGACATAACAATGGAGTGGGAGAAGTTTATTGAGTTTTATTTTGACTGGGGCCTAAAATACAAAGATATTAAAACAGTACTAGGCACAGAGGACTTTCTCGTCGGAAAGCGTATTCTTCATCCGCATAATGTCCTCTTTTGGGACTTCTCTCAGATGCAGGAAACGCTCCAAATCGTCCTCCATGTTTCCCTTTTTGCGAACGTTGAACACAAAAAATCAACACCGGTACATACAACTCAATGATTGTGTCTATTGTCATTCCCGGAAGAACATGCTCTTAATGTAAACACTTTTGCAAGATCTCTGGAAAAAAATTATCTTTTTTTTCCCCCCCATGTCCCCTAAGGGGCTCCGTAAATTGTGTCTTGAGAAATCAGTCAAGCCAGTTTTGACTCAATCATAGGAAGTGACTGCTAAACTGCCACATGCATGAGATCATCAAATATTGAATGACACCTGTTTCAATGATATCCTTGTCCTTATTTCTGTATAGAATCTACCTTGAGCTCCACTTGTTATCGTAAAAAATGTACAACAGGTCACTGAAATGCAGCCATAAGGTGCTGCTGTGCCTTTTAACAGCACTTTTTACCTCACAAACATGAATTGTGTAGGTTAAAACGTAGCTGACAGAGTAACACATGACATATAGTGGCCATAACTTATGACACAAAACAAGGCCTGGCCCATTTAAGGAAGGACACATGGGTGGCACATTTAAAACAGACTGCACTCAGTTATTTAGCAGTACATATTTATATTACATGCATATGCACTTTCCTTCATGTCACAGTTCAAACACGTCTTTGCTTGAGTTCTTAGCTTAGAGAGAAAACGTAGAAAGCTCCTGTGAGAATGCGCAGAACAATCAACCACTGGAAGCTGAAAAAAAAAGTCAGTAATTGAATACTGCTCACGTTTTCTAGATCCACCCATGCAGATCTTGACAGTCTGTGTGACTCGAATGAGTGAGTATATGTACATCGTAAATATAAATATGTGCTCTCCGCAGTCGCAAACATCCTTTCACTGCATCATCACATATAAATGATCTTGTCTCACTTTGGATCTCCATTACCACTTTGTTTTTGACACCGCAGTCATAGTTGACGGAGGCGCTGCAGTCATGTTAAATTAGATTAGATGATGAAATTTTAAAGATTGCCGGAGGGGAAATTGGGTAAATTATTACTTGTTCTAACATCAGCAGTTATGGCTCCACATTGACAATGCTTGTTTGGCTGATTGGAGATGTGCCCCACCTCCACCACCCCGCTGCCCTGCAAAACACCCACTCACTCTCTCTAAACCGCTCCATCTCTTTCTCCCTCTCTTGCTTTTACAGGCACACACTAACACACACGCACACACACACACACGCATACACAGCCATTCAATGGTCTAACCTCCAAAAACACCTTTTTCCTGCGATGGGAAATATCTCTGAATAATTCATCACTCATCTCACCTTGAACAGTGCGCTTCTGAATAAAAGAGCGTTTTAAAGAGCCTCTCATGGATGCACACACAATACACACGCAGATGAACACACACACACACACACACACACACACACAAACAATCTCACCGGTGCACGCACACATGCTCGCACACTGCCTCCTCCTGACAGCACTGCAGACAAACTAACAGAGAGTGGAGGCAGATGAGTTGCTTTGGCAGCCTCAGAATAAGACAGACATAGAAGGGTGAGGGCTTGTCACTATCAAACTGCCTCTGTTGAGACAAGACAGCCTGTCCACATGGCTCAGTCACAACAGCTTAGCGCAGAAGACCTCCATATTCAATCTGCCACCATGAGCGGAACAGAGAAATTGGCTCTTTCAGCGGATTCAAACAGCATGTCTACTGGTAGCGTCACGCAAGAATGGAAGTGGGAGTGGGTGTGGGGGGGGCTTTAATGATGTCCTTGACACTTCAGTTAAATGACAACTATTACGCCATAGCTTGGATAGATCCGGGCTTATGCAAAACATAAATGATTTTTGTCATAAATGCTGTGTTTCAAAAACTCTTAGAACCGCTTTGAATCCGAGCTGCATCTTTTTAGTGACGTTGAAATATACATTGAGTCGGATTTTTCTTTTCCCGTATTTCTTTTCATCTCGCACCAGCCGCTGTAGCAACGTTGGTGGAGTGGGACACATCTATAATTTTACAGCACTTAAAAGGCATTTGACATGTAAGACAGCAGCCTCAGTCAATGTTGGTGGTTGGTTATTGATTGTTTTCCAGGAGATCATCATTATTTAGCATTATAAACTTTGCTTGGGGTGTCCTGTCTTTTATTTAGTGGTACATATTGGTTGTGGTTAAAAACTGTGTAATGATGAAAAGCTGAAATCCACATTCCCCCATAATTGACTGATAGGATTGACTATCTATTTTTAGACATAAACTAACACAAATATAGGGAATAAAGCTTAAAAAATTTGGGAAATACACTTATTTGCTTTCTTGTTGAGTCAGTTGAAACAATCAACACAAGTCTCACTCAACATCATGGTGACACTAACAAGTCTTTAAGAAGTCACACACATACACACACCCATAAAAACACAATTTGGCATTTTTAAACTTCATTTATTTGAAAGCAAGTAAATATATTTTCCAAAATGTCAGACTGTTCCTTTAAACCGTTCGTCGCTATCAACCATCATCATTCAACCAATTATCCCATTGTCTGACCATTGTCATGCTATTAGTCATTGTTTGGTGCAGAAAGTGAAATTGTGCAACTGTGAAACATAGTGATCGAAGAACTTGAGTGATATTAATATTTAAAATGTTTCACCCCAACCCCACATTTCTTTTCCCACATTCCCCTCCCCTCAGCATAACCTATGTCCCAGCCCATCAGGTGGACGAGCACCGCACCCGTCTGTGTTTACCCTCTCTGGCGTCCATCGCAGCAGACAGCGCCTCTTCCTCACCCACACCACCAAACCCGTCTCCAGAACCCGCCCCTGCCTCGGCCAGATCCCCCGGTCCGGTCAGAGCCGTGGCTCCGACTCCAGCTTCATCCACCCTCAAACACTCTGCCTCGGTCACATTTAAAGCTGCGGCTCCAAACCCGGCAGCGGTCAGAAGTTCGGCTTCATTCAAAGGCCCCACCATCACGCCGGCCCCAGACTCCAGGTAATGTAAGATCCAGAGGTCTCAGCCTATTATTTATAGTCACCTAATCCCTGTTCTGGCCCCAGAGTGCAAGATAAACCTGTCTCAGGGTTTATTAGACTTCAAGGCTCCGGCTTTATTACATGTTGATATGTTTGCTGCAGAGAATTCAGACATCATATAGCTATAAATTCTGTCTGATGTGAGTTCTCTTAATGTGTTATCCTCAGGCTTTTGATTTTGATAGCAGCTGCGGCTTTTATTGCTGTAACACATCACACATTTCAGTTACCCAGCAGCTTAAGTCATACTAATGATCTCCGTTATTATCTGACACTTTAATTAAGCGTATCCATGAGGAAACAATGTGTTTCGGCGCGCAAACCGGCTCAGCGTGACTCTCCTCCAGTCCATATTTTTCCCATCTCCATTCTTCTCTCTGGTAAAAAGGCAAAAGCTCTTCTCTGAATGTTGAATCTCTGAGTTATATTTAGCTGTTCGCTTATGGATCTCAGTGCTGACTGTCAGCGAAAATGAATTGTTTCGCTTCTGTCTGTCCCTGCTTTCGCTCCATCTTCGTGCCTCTGCCTTTCTCCTCCCTCCCTCACTCCAATTTCTCTCTGCAGCCTTTTCTTCGCCCTTATCTTTCAATGCATTGTCTTTCTCTCTCTCTCTCTCTCTCTCTCTCTCTCTCTCTCTCTCTGCTAGACTTCTCTCTCGACTCTTTGTGTCTACATCCGTCTCTCATCTCTCCCTCTCTCCCTCAGTCATCTTCCTCTGGTCTTTTTCTCTTTACCTCATTTTCCCTCTCCTCCCTGCCACGGTCCTATCCCCCTCTCCTGGCTGCTCTCTTTCAGCCCTGGTGGAACCATTTGTTCTGCCCTCTTCTGTAACTTAACTGGCTATAGGCTCCTGCTGCGCCGATAGCACCGCTATCACTCACCTCCATGGGCTTATTACAGCCCTCCACCATTAAATATATTCATGAAAAATTCTCTCCTTCTCTACCTCTTTCTTCTACACACACTCATATACAGTGTGGAGATACTGTATATGTATCTGTTAACACTCACATGCACACACACACACACACACGCGCAAAGACACTACCTTACTTTGCCCTCGCTGGCAGAAAATGTGTTTTTTCAGGGCTATTTGCGCCTAAAGCAGTGTTTCTTCTCAGTACCCGCCAATATTGGTCTCAATTGCCGGTGTGTCATAGTGTGTCAGGACATGAAAAAAAAAACAAAGCGCGCCAAGATACCTTGTTATCCTCAGCAATTCTGCTAGCGTGATGTAGAATTGTATTTATTGAACGCTTAAGAGAGAACTAGGGATTGATATATATGCTCTCGATTGGATCGTTGAATGTTGGGAGGAAAATGCTTGTCGCGCTTTTCCATCGCTTGAAGTGATGATTTCAAACGTCTTGTTGCTGTTTTTTTACAACCAACATCAAATTTACAGTGACATAAAACCATGTGAAAAGTGCCAAATCCTCACATCTGAGAGGCTGAAATGAAAGAACGGTGAATGATTAATCAATTAAAAACATTAGCAGCGAGTAATTTTCTCCAAGTTGACTTATTGATTGTTGCAGCCCTCCGCAAAATGCTCTTTGATCGCTTGCAGTATTATTAACTGCATGCGTCTTAGTTTTGAATATGTAATATTATAAACGATATGACGTAATAATGATAGAATAAAAATTTTACATTCAGAGTTACCTGTTGAGGAAAACACCATCTATTTTCCTCCCCATCAGCTGGCAGATTCCAAAACCTCTACCTCACAGAAAGAACGAGGAAGGAAAAGAAGATGGAGGGAGTGTGGAGGAGAAGAGCAGCACAGATGGAAAAGCACCTAAGCTGGAGGTGGAGATAAAGGTAGACGGTAAAGAGGAGGGAGAAGAGGAGCTTCACTCTCATACCACAGTGATATGGGATCAACCTAGGAGGTTAGTGAATCAGTGATGTAAGTAACAATGCCCTTTTTGTCATTAGATTCTATTCAGATTCTTTCTTTTTTTTTTTCTCCAAATCTCTGCCCATGATGCCCTTTATCCTCTCCCTGCCAGAGAGGGCTTAGCGAAATCCTAGTGTGCTCAGGTTATGTTCACAGCAGGGTGAGAGCAGCACAGCCCAGACTCAACATGCTCATATTTCTTAGGCCCAGAGAGAGCGACTACTTTCTCAACCTGTATTTATCGCATTTATGGCTGCATCCCGCTCTGATAAATCACATAAGCTGCGCTGCATGCAAAGACCAGCTTTTGTGCATCTCTCCCTGGCAGGTATAATATTCTATTGTTTTGACTTAATCTCTGAAACTCTATCCAGAGCCCTAAGCAGTGGATAGAGGGAGACTGAAAGAAAAAAAAATGTACCCATTGGATTAAGTCTCCTTCTTGTGCATTTTTTTTACTATAACGTTTCAAACCAAGTAGGTCCTCATCAAGCGTACAGGGGATGTGAATTCATCATCACTGCACCCATACTGTAAGAAAGATTTCCAGCTCCACGGTGTGTGTGTGCGGATGTTCCTTGTATCCTGCTTTTGTGTTCCAGTGTGCGGCTGACTCGAGCGCCAGGCCAGTCCCTGGGCATCAGCATAATGGGAGGCAGAGGCATGGGCCGGAGACTGAGCAGTGGAGAGATGATGAGGGGAGTCTTCATCAAGCACATCAGCCCCGACAGCCCGGCAGCACATAATGGCACCCTCCGGACTGGAGACAGGATACTAGAGGTGTGTGTAAGTGTGTGTGTGTGTGTGTGCCTGACTGTGTGTATATTGAGAGACAGTGAAGGAGACACTGAAATTGCAGGAAACAAGAGTGTGTGTTAATGTGTGTGTGTGTGTGTGTGTGTGTGTGTGGGCCATGTATTGCTCATGTTGTGGGGACGTAAATCTGTTTTGTGAGGACTTGTGTGTCCACATGGGGACAAAACGCAAATCCCCATCATGCAAATCATAAATTTTAGGGTTAAGACTTGGATTAAGGTTAGAGTAAGGGTTAGGGTTAAGCAAGTAGTAGTTAGGGTGAGTCTCCGGGAAATGAATAAGTCAATGTAATGTCCTCTGAAGTGATGGAAACACAACTCTGTGTGTGTGTGAGTGTGTGTGTGTTTGTTTGTTTCTGGCTGTCTTTACTGTTTGAGAGTATCTGAGTGGCAGAGAGACTGAGAAGTGGTGAAAAGGAGATTGTTTGTTTGTTGCCAGAGCATGTGTTGACACACTGTATACTATATATATATATTGTGTGTGCGTGTTATAGCATGTGTTTGTCCTGTAGTATTGAAAAATTATGATTTGATTATAATATGATAAAGTAACAAAAAATCGCCAAATAACCAAAACATATTCTTCACTCCAAACCGTTATCTACTGTTGGTCCAAGGTTCAGCTTTATCATCATTTTACAATACAGGACTGCACAATGAAATACAAGTACACTCCACTCCATGCTATATACGCAGAAGTTTTGCAAATACAACAGAAACAGAATTTTTAAAAAGTGAAGGTGATGCACTCTTTATACAAAACTAGTAAAGCCCACACTGTGATTTATGAATCTCCCTTACTGTCCAGTATTTGCTCTGTGTGTTGACTTGTCCAAGGTGTGTGGTGTGGACCTGACAGATGCCAGCCATGAGCAGGCGGTGGAGGCCATCCGCAGGGCCGGAGACTCTGTGGTCTTTCTGGTCCAGTCCGGACAACAGAGATCTCAGGTACTTGCATCTCAGAAAACAGCCCAAAAAAAAAAGTTACATATTAACCGGCTAAGAATGAAACGTGCATTGTATATACAGGTATTCATACATTTGCATTGTCTAGTATTTCGGTCTCTTGAGGCTCCAAATTCTTTCACGCTGAATTTCAACAATAGCGGAGAGAAGGTGCAGTGAATAGTCTGCTGGACAACTCCATCAGAAGTTTCTGCAGTGTTGTGCGTGGGCGTTTGCAGCATTACAATGTGATGTCCTCTGGACACAAAGTATATTGAACAAAAGTATCTCTGACTGAAAACCCATCTAGTACCATATAACGTATTGGATGTACCATTTTAAGCGAATATGTTTCACAGTCATATAGATATTCATCTGCCTACTCTACATCTTGTGTTTCGCCCACAGTCTCCTATGCCTACCAACCATGAGAGACTAACTCCAACAGCACAGTCCAACTCACACAGCAGCAAGGTAACTCTGCTCGACCAGACTCTGAGCTGCACACTGCTGTTTTCTCTTTTAATAGATAAAGGTGGCGTAATATTGACCTTGCGATAATGACAGAAATGATATGCACTGAAATATATATTCTATACCCGCCCTGCACAGTCAGAGAGCGTATCTACTTATTTGTGTTTTTCGAGGTCGTGACCACTATTTTAAATTTCAGTGGAACAGATGACAAGCAGTGAAATCATTTTTCTCAGTTTCTGTTCCCACACTGTTACTGATGTTTGGCTGTGTATGGCTTTAGCGTATAGAGAATGTTATGTATACACTATTTTATATATATAGAGAGATGAGTCATTAACACCTACGTGGCTTTCCAAAAAAGAATGAAGAAGCTTTTAAGGGTTTTTTGGAGGGGTTGATGGCTGTTTTTTGATGGAGATGTGTGTAGGACTGTATCTGTGTTTCCCCTCATGATCGTAGGTAGCAGAGACTCTCAGTGGTCTGTTCCTTAGTCTCTCCCCTACAAACCCCTTCACACCCACCCCTTTTAAGGTTGGTACATTGTTGTATGTGTGTGTGTGTATATGTGTGTGTGTGAGTTATCATGGGTGTGCACTATCTTTAAAGCAGCCTTGCATGAGCATTTGCGTTAAACCAGCTTCCAAAAACTTAATTAACGTGCATATTTGTAGATAGAACCCTTGTAGTTCAAAGTCCCTTGCAGCTACCTTGTTTGTTTAAACCCTTTGTTTTTCTCTTTGGTGGAGATGCATAACTCTGTAAATAGACAGTGCGTTCTTTTGAAGTTATTTTTTCATGCACTTGTAAGTTGGTTACAAAATAATGCATGATTCTGGTCATCTTTCATGTTATTTTTAGCTGACATTAAAACTGTGTTCATTAATTCATCCTGTTCGTCAGTTTTTCCCACCGCTACATCAAGCGCACTGAACAAGCCCCAGGGGTAGTCCAACTCATTGCCTGAAGGACCCCTGAGGCATCTCCAACTCTGCCTGTTCAATAATGCAAAAACTTCTCCCAAGGTACCTTCGCCGACATCAGATAGAAGGAATCGGAGAAGCCCCGTAACTGCCACAACAGCAATCACAGCAGCGGCTGAGGACGAGGATGACACCGGCAGGAGTAAGTCGGCATCATAAAGTCGTCACACAGACATATACAAGGATCCTCCAAAAAGCCCCCAGGAACAGGAGCTGGCTGGCAATTTTAGTGTCGTGGCCACTGTGACACAGGTCACAAGATGCCCCCTGGTCTGTTCAGACTTTGCACTACACACATCCATTACAAAACAAAAAGCTGTAATACTCAAATAAAAATGTCACATTCTGAAATTATTCCTTTAATTATCATGATTCGGAACATTATTGAAAGGTCCATTATATGAAAGTCACCTCTCATATGAAGCCAGGCCTGGACTGTAATGAGAATGTATTATGAGGCATGACTGCAGGAGCTTAAAAAATGTGTTTTTCTGTACAGTATGTCATGGGAGAGAATTGAAAATTTCAGCGTTTCCTTCGGCACAAAAAAAAAAATTTGCTATTCAAGTTTGTATCCATTCTTTGATTTGCTCAATGCACAAAGAGAACTAAAGGTGCCTTGTGGAGTTTTCTTGTAAACAAAGTTTGTGTTTACATTCAGCGTTACTCATCTAAATCCATTGTGTGAATCCTTGAGGTCTAACAAATGCGTTGAGTGCATTTCTTGCCTCATATAGCATTTTCAAAAAAAAACGAAAAGTTTCTGAAAAGTTTGAATCTGGCTTTGTTTACACCCGTGTTTCCTCGCTAGAAGGCTCTTTCCTCACTGCCTTTGTTGGCACACTGTTTGGTTTGTTGGCATGGTATCGCCTCCTGTAGATCAGTGAAATAGTGTGAAACTGTCAGCAGGAATGTGCAACATGCTCATGTGCGTGCATGTGTGTCTTTGTGCACATGCACGCCAGTGAACCAAACAGGGACCCGCTCATAAAAACATTGTTCCATAGTGCTGCTAGTGGTCAAAAACTCTCTCCATGTTTTGACACATATATAAGTTTGAATCGTGCAAATATGCACAACCAAATACACACTGACATAGACATGAACACATGCACACATTCATAAATTCCCAAGCACTCAGAAACCCACCTCCTTAACGCACTATATATCATCTATTTCAGTGATACAGTACATACAGTCTTACTGTATCTGTGAGCATAGACATCCTTCACCTTTTCCTCAACATGACTGACATCATCCCTTCCAGACAAATTGCGGCAACACACACTCACACAAACTCCTCTAGGGTGTAATGCTCCCTCTCCACATGAAGTGTCAGTCATTACATGCAGCATCCCACACTTTTTTTTTTTTTTTTTTTTGGCTTTACCCATCATATCATCCACATAACAACTCTCTGTTTGTTAACTCTGTCTCTCCTAGAAAAGATGCTTCAACGTTATGGCAGCCTGTCTGGAAAGCTCCATATGATTGAGCTGGAGAAGGACCCCGCAGCTCACGGCCTAGGAATCAGCCTCACAGGGAACAAGGATGGATCCAGGGCCCGCATGAGCGTCTACGTGGCTGATGTAGACCCGCAGGGACCTGCTGGTTTGGACGGGAGGATATGGGTCGGAGATGAGCTGCTGGAGGTGAGGATGAGAGTGAACGGGGAACGGGAAGGGACAATAAGTTAGGAAGGTTGAAATTAGCAGATGGGAGGGTTTTTAGGGGTCAAGAACGGTGGGAGACCTAGAGAGAGACAAAATATCAGAGTCAAGATTGGGAGCAGCGAAAGGAGAGCAGTGGGTTGTGGGTAGGAGGCACGGCTGAGTGGAGAGCGTCGAGTACCTGCACAGTAGATTTATCAGACAAATTGCCATTTGAAGGATGGTTGGTGCAGGCCTGGATTCTTGCAATGAGAAACCGTGTAATAGAGATGATGAGGAAAATCGAGGCAGAGGAGCCGGCCGAGAGGGGGGGAGGGGAGTTTTGAAGTAGATGACAGAAGACGGCAGATTAAAGTGGAGGTAAAGATCGGTGAGGAGATAGTACATGATGTGATTTTTCTTCTAGATCAACGGTCAGATCTTGTACGGCCGGAGTCACCAAAACGCCTCCACCATCATCAATAACGCTCCGCCTAAAGTCAAGATAATTCTCATCAGGTAGGATTTGCTGAGTGATTTTTTCTGGTGGAATTTTTCCCAAACTTTTACCAAACAGGATACACTGTAGGTGTTGATAACAAGCTTGAGGATAAAAACAGATTTTGGGTTCTGTTTTGCTAGGAATAAAGCAGCTGTGGGTCAAATGAACCAGGGATCCAGAACAGAGTGTGAGGACACGGTCGATTCCAAGACAGTCTCTGCAGAGCCTGGAGGATCATCCAGAGACACCCAGCACATCGTTCTACCTCAGGTGCAACACCTTCACTAAATCTTGGCACTAGCCATTGTCAGACCTCCAGCTACACATAGCTGAGTGGTAGCAGACCACTTACTGTGGCAACAACAGTGTTGATACCAGAGGAAATGAGAGCGACTGCAGATTTTTATACTTTGGTATTAGCTTCACAAACTCTTGGTTCAAAGAGTGAGTTTTTGCTTTTTTTTTATGTCCCTTCAGGATCACGTAGGTCTCGGCCTCTGCCTGGCAGAAGAGGAGTCCAAGGAAGGAGCGGTGGTCAGGTCTCTGATCCCGCACGGCACTGCCAGTAAGGTGTGACATCATCAGTATCATCATCTTCAACATCTTCATCAATAACATAAAGATGTTTCCTTTGTGGGGATTTTAATCCTTTGTGTAGCCTAAAAATGTCCATAAATCATCACTTGTTCTTTTATTATAAAAATGCAGTCGTGATTTCATTTAAGTAGAAGTAGTGAAGTATTAAAATGTACTTGAAGCCAATGAAGTGGCCTCTATTACAGTGTTATATTATTGGATTATTTTTTATTACTGATGCATTAAGGTGTAAGCAGCTTTAAGTCAGGTGAAGTGGAGTCAATTTAAACTACTTTATCTAACTTTGGGTAATCTGTAAAAATGCATCACATTTTATAAACTGCTCATATGTTTTATATGTACAATCTTCAAAGTAACTATGTCTGTCAAAAAAATGTAGTGTAGTAAAAAGAGCAGTATTTACCTCTGAAAACGTAGTCGAGTAAAAGCATTTTATCCCAGCTGCAGTTTTCTCTACACACCTGAGAAAGACTCCAATATAAATTTCTGATCTAACCTGAGCTTTTTTCAACTCGATGATTTTTCTCTATGTGAATTATTTTAGCACACAGGCTCCATATGATTTAATCAGATTTTTGCATCTATCAAACACTGATAACTTGACTGTAACTTTGGTAATCAATAATCTCAATGAAGAGGTGTAAATGAGCACATTACTGTACAATATATGCAGCTGTAAATTGCAGTGTGATGGCTCGAGTCTCTTGGTATTTCTGCCGACATTTAAACCAGATTAACTCTGAGCTGATGGTTGAAACCTTTTAAAGTGATGTCGTCATGTACTAACAAGCTTTCATGTCGGGCCCCAGGCAGCAGTTATTCAGATATTTGTCCAGAGGGTGTGTTTGATTTTTAATCTCACTTCCTCTACATCCTCCTGTTACATATACTTTCGTGCATTTTTGCTCGTCGTCCATGTTTTATTCATGTTTGTGCAGGATGGCAGGATAAAGGTTGGAGACAGAATCATAGCGGTGGGTGATGAACCTGTGGCAGGACTGTCAGTGGACAAGGTACAAACACACAGATACACAATATACACCTCAAGGTCAAGCTGATTTAATGATTTATGACTCAGCCATCTTATCTGTATTCAGGTGTCCAGTTTGATTCTCAAACACCGGGTCACTGTCAAGCTCTCCATCAGCTGCTCCAAGACTCTCTCCTCCTCTTCTTCTCTACCTCTACAGACATCTCTTTCCTACCCCTGCTCTCCCCCTCCTGCCTCCTCCTTAACCCTCCCTGTCGCCTCCTCCTCCTCTTCCTCTTCATCCGTCAGTACCACGCAGACCTCTTCCACTGGACAGTCTGATTGGTTAGGCTCAGCTTCTGACCCCCTGAGCAGTCCAGTCTTGGCCGGCAGGGAAACGACCATAGAGATTTGTAAAGGAAATTTAGGCCTGGGCCTCAGCATCGTGGGAGGATTTGACACCCTGCTGGTGAGAGCAGCTTCTTGATAGCTGACATCAACATTTCATTTAACGCTGCTCGGTGAATGGGATATTTGTCGTCTATCAATCTTTAATCATTGTAAATAATCAAGATTTACTGCATCAAATTACACAGCGTGGGTTTGTATAATGCATCGATGCAGACATTGTCAGTGAAAGTGGTGAGGCTGCATTGTGGAAATAATTTTTTATGTTTAAGTGCACGTTGTCTGAAATACTAAGTAGGAGAATATTGATTGAATTTGGCTGGATTGGCTTCCATAAGAGTGTTTTCTGATTTTTCCACCAGGGGGCAGTAATAATCCATGAAGTAAATGATGGAGGAGCAGCACAGAGAGATGGAAGGCTGCAGGCTGGAGACCAGATATTAGAGGTATGACAGGTGCGCACCAACATACCATAATATGTTAATTTGACTGAATCAGTCACTGTTTATCAAAATCTATTGCATCATAGTTCGATAAGGCAAGATAAGATAAGAAAGAAGACAAAAATAAAAACAAAGACTACATATACCTTTCACATATGCAGATATGACCATTTTGGATAATTGCAGCTATAATTGTAATACACACATGATTGTTAGCATTATGCTAAAAAAAATAAAGGTAGAAATATAATAGAAAAAGTATAATTGCACTGGAAACCTGCTTCCATTTTTGTCCCCAGCACAGCAACAAAGAACTGTTTTTGTGAGCACACAAATGTTGTTCTTTGTGATCAGTGTCAAGGCTTGCAGTCCTTTGGAAAAAAAGGTTCTCAAACCAACGAAATAACAGGTTCAGAAATACAAACATAAGACAATAAGATGCTGAAATGAAGAGAGAAGCAACCACACCAGCACACAAATTGTGCAGAGCGACAGGAGGCACTGGTAATTCAAAGGAATGACATGCTTGTAGATTGATGCTGTGGCCCTTGATTGGCCATTAATCTTGACAAAACAATCCTTTTCATTATTTGTGGTGAAAATACATCTGTTCCATCCCTCTTATTTTCTCCCAGGTAAACGGTATAGACCTGCGGCAGGCCACTCACGATGAGGCCATCGGTGTGCTGAGGCTCACCACCCAGCGTGTTCGCCTGTGTGTCTTCCGGCACCAGGAGGCCTATAGGGAGGAGGACCTGTGGGACGTCTTCAGTCTGGAGCTGGGGTCTCGACCTGGAGAGGGACTGGGCTTCACCACTGTGGGGAAGAGGTGTGTTCATAATGTTGATGAGCAAATGAGAATGAAAGTAAAATAACGTAAGTAAACGACATGAGACATTGTTGTTTAAATCCAATCTGTGGCTTCCCTAAAGCCAGAAATATTAATGATGTTAACAAGAAGTGTTGTATTTTGGATTTGATACGAGTGGAAAAACACCACTGTGGGCGTCTGCGGCTCAGGAGGTAGAACACTTCCTCTACTAATCTCTGCTTTAGTGAATCGATTCCTGCCTCCTTCTGTCCACATGTCAAAGTGTCCTTGAGTACGACGACACTAAACCCTAAGTTGCTCCTGATGGACAGACGAACACCTTGCATGACAGCTCTATCGCCATGGGTGTGTGTGTGCGTGTGTGTGAGAGAGAGAGGCCAATTGTAAAGCACTTTGTTTGTTAAGGTAGAAAAGCAATATTTAAGTGCACTGCATTTACCATTTCATCTTTTGCACATTGTGAAGATAAGAAATAGGTGATAGATAGGTAGGTCATAAGGAGAGAATGCACTTGCTGAAGTGCATATAAAACAAAAAGGAAGTGGTTTACCAGGAAGTTAACCAGAATCCACTTTGGTTGGTTGGTAAGATGTTAGTTTCCAGGATGCCAGTGTTACAAGGATGTGGCAATGTTTTATGGTTTCATTGAAGAAGAAAAATCTTGGCTTGCGGCAAGTCAGAGGCCCACAATGTCATTTTTATGTATTCTCATTGCTAAAGCCTCTGAGCCAATCAAAGCTCATCAGTCAGATTCACCAAATCAAACTTGCAGGCTGAACGAGTGTGTGAGTTTAACTTTGTTGTCGTCCTCTTCATGTGAAACTAATTTCTGTTCTTCATTTCAAAATATGAAAAAGATTTGAAGCCTGCTTTATCCACCCTCATTTCATAAAGCAGAAATAGGCAAAAAAAAAAAAAAAATGTCAGAATCTGTCATATTTACACTTTAGATTTATTTTTTATGAGGTATCAGATCACTTACATGTGTAAATTTCATGAGGTCTTTCATTTTTGCCGCTACATTTTTGAAGCATTTTTAAAAAAAAGTAATGCAGTTATTTTTGCTCTTTTATTAATTGACCCATTTCAGATAGGAAAACTATCCTAAACTGTTATTTTTCACTTTTTTTGTCTGGCTGTATAATAATGAGAAGTCAGTACTCTATAGGCAGACCGCGTTTACAAGCATCAGAAGAGGAGAGTGTTCCCGAGCTGTGAGGCCTTTACCAAGTTAGAGGTCAGAGCCTCTGCAGCAACAGGGATCATTATTGTAATGTGTGATAAACAAGTAATGAAATCACTCACCGTTACAGCATCCGATAATCACCGTAGAGGTTAGAGAGGCAGGTCACACTGCGGGGAAGAGACGGGGCGCGTTATTTCTAAAGACTTTAGGTGCAGATTTTCATGCAGCTTCATGTATTTACACAACCAAGCGTGACGTTATGCAAAACAGCAGGCTTACAGGTCACATAATTCATTCTATAAGCGTGGAGCAGACGCCGTTTTTTTGACCTCTGTTTTCTTCCGACAGTAATGACACGGGCATCTTTGTGTCAGATATCATCAGAGGAGGCGTAGCAGATTCAGATGGCAGGTTGTTGCTGGGTGACCAGATTCTGTCAATCAATGGGGAGGATGTTCGTGCGGCATCGCTGGAACACGCACAGAAGCTCCTACAGGTACATTCACACTTACACAAACAAAGTCTACAGTAAGTCTTATACGGATTTCTTCGTCTTATGTGAGCTGTTTCACTTCCAGTGTTGCAGTGGAACAGTCCATCTGGAGGTGGCTCGTTTTAAAGCCGGGCTGCAGTACTCACAGCGGAGTCAGGTAAACTGTTCTCCGTGTCTAAACCATGACAGAGAGCACAAAATATCTGTTAATATCAGGTGGTGAATTTATCTTTTGGATTTATCCATGATTTCTATTGTATTGAGAGTCCAGGCTTTCTTAAATCAACCATTTTGATATTATCTGTAGTTCATCTCTCACTCTTTTGCACTATTTTAACAATGGCACTTTGTGAACTTAGGAGTACTTTAAGTTTTGTTTTATCCAGAGCGAAGACTCCGACTGCTCCACCCTGACCCCCACAAGTGGATGCGATGCTTCCCTCGGCCACCAGAGGGAGACATATAACAAAGCAGGGAGTTGCTGTGAGTTGCCTTCATGTTCTGAAAGCAACAACACTTTCATTATTGCCACTTGTGTTTCAGATGTTCAACAACTAGTGGATTAAATGCTATTAACATCTCCAACCTTATTATACAATCATCTCTTTCCCCTCCCACAGCATTTCAAGACTATCCCATCATTAGAAAAGTAATAATACAAAAGGTAAGCCAAGAAAAAAATAATGATAATAATAATCTTTCAATGACTCTCTTTCAGAGAGTTAGTATTTGGTTGTGACTCCTAAGAGCTTTTGTTCTTTTACTACAAATGACAAACTACAAATTAGATATATTAAGGGGTGTGGATCTCTAGGCCCTGTATTATACAATCGAATTTCAACAAAGGGGTTGATGCAATTATAAAAGAATTATTGATGCTTTTTTTACTTCTTACTTACTTCTCTGGTTGGCAGTAACAACCACCGGTGGAAACATGAAATATGGTTTCTCATGTTTGTCGTGTTCCCATAATATTTTAGTTTAGTTTGACACAACTGGCATACAATGTAGCTCTTGTCCAGTTCCCCTTTCTCTTCAACTCTATTGAAGCTGACATGCTTCCATATGCTGTCTTATAAGCCAGAGGGTGCAGGTGCATGATTTTTACATGGCCTTTTATTTGATGGCTTACCATTAACAATGTGCACTTCCATGAATGCTGCCATTGTTGGGTGATGGCGTAGATGGATTTGCCCCGTGTTTACATGTACATTTGACTTTGAGTATATACACACACAGCCTCCTTACCTGGCTGGACCCCAGGTGTTTGTGTCATGTGCAGAATCTGCCATGTGAGTCTGTGGCTCTGTCTGACGTGTGTGTAACGCGTGTGTGTGGTCTCACCACAGGGTCCATGTGACTCTCTGGGCATCAGTGTGGCGGGAGGACCGGGCAGTCCCCATGACAACGTACCTCTTTTCATTGCTGCCATGGATACCAGCGGACTGGCTGCCAAAACACAGCAGCTACAGGTGGGGAGGGGCGAGTGTGTGTGTTTGCATGTGTGTGTGTGTTGTGTATTCACCGCACAGTGCAGACATATTGTCGTCGTCATCACATCATCAAGTGCTCACCTTCATGTCTGAGGTCACACAGTCAGTCCACACGAGGTTAAATATTTATTTAAGTGTAATGATTTGAGGGTTAAGACCTTTGAATCATGACTGCGGTAAGGTGAAATAAAGGTGAAGCTGCAGACTGATGCATATTTATTAGCATATTTGCAGAGGCATATTAATTAGATACCGTCTTTGTCAGGGTTTAAGTTTGTTAAGTTTGATGTAGAAATACTTTCAACACCATCAGAAACATAATCTGCAAAACATTTGCAGTACTACAGCTAATAGTTATTTTCATGATTCGTTAATCTGCAGATTATTGTCACGATTAATCGATTAGTCTTTGAAATTGTGAAAAATGCCCATCACACTTTCTCAGGGCCATTGCTTCTTTAGTCCAACCAACAGTCCAAAACCTTCATGTACTTTCGTAGCGACAAAGAAAAGCAGAAAATCCAATGTGTTCCGAACGGTTAATCGATTTTGAAACTAGATGGTGAATTCATTTTTCTTCTTTTGTCCAGGAGAAAATTCAAAAAGAAAGGATGATGTAATAAAATCATAAGAAAGAAAAAGGGGAAGGTTGAGGATAGGTAAAGGTTGGTTGTATTGTGGTGTTGGTTAAGGTTAGTGTTTGTCTCCAGGGACATAATGTTCTGCAAGTCAGACAAAAGTGTTCTTGCCAATACAGAAGTCCAACTTTGTTTGTGTGTGTCACTCAGACCGGAGACAGGATCCTCAGTATCAATGACGTGTCCATGGAGGGAATGACTCATATCCAGGCTGGAGTCCTGCTCAACAACGCCACCGGAACCATCAGTCTGCAGGTAATGTCACAGCTTGTCATACACTTAATCTATAATGCCTGTGAGGCACCAAGTTTTCGATAACATCAGCAACTTTTAGCTCAGTGTTGTCACAGAAAGGCAGTAATGGACCATAACCCGATCCCTCTAGGTCATTATTACTTTTATAAAAGACATCATTTTATATAAAACCAACTTAAACGAAAGGTCTGATGAATAAAAAATGGTTTATAGTTTCATCCTTTTATTGTCAGTATTTTGAATGTGAACGCCGGGCTGTAATTTCGAGATAATAGTTTGACACTAATTTCACACAGTTTGTCTCCATGGTGCATTAAGGAACGATTTTTGTTGTAAGACAAAAAAAAGATGTATCTGTAAGGAACCATTTCTTGACAAGTACATTGTGTTTAAGAAAAAAAATGAAAGACTTTTTATTACTTCATCTGTATTAACATTGGGACAGGCATGGCAGTGTTATTACAACAGGAGGATATCGATTATTGTCCGACTAGTTGTCCACATTTAAAGCTTTAGAAACATGTTTGTCTCTCTATAATTACTCCAACTGTCATCATAATACTGTGTGTGTGTATCTAGGTGGCAGCAGGTTCTGGCAGCTGCAGCACAAAGGACCACAATGATGTTCATGCCCGGTCATCACACCAGCCCAGCAGCCTGCCCCACTTTCACAACAACCTCCGGTGAGAATCAGTTTCCTGACAGTCTCCTGCTGTTGTACGATCTTACTTTCAGTTCCCTCCTGATTTGTTCACTGAATAAGGACAAAAGGCAAACCCTGGTCCCCTTGACAATAATGAGAGAGTGCAGGCAGTGTGTGAGAGCAGCAGTGGGGCGAATGTGCTTTTGGCCAGAATGAGCTGCTCTGTTTCTGGTGTATTGTGCTTTGTTTTCAAATGATCTTTTTCAATATATTTTATGGCACTTTTCAGCAAAAAATACCAAAGACCAAATTGTTTCATTTCCTTGTGGACAAACACAAGATTTTTTTGGCAAGCTAAATAATACATTTGAAAGCACTGTAAAACTCTGGTCCATTCATTGCAACAACAAAAAAAAAAAAGTTATTTATAACCCTAGCTTATTTTATCCAGGAAGCATCAGTATACCAGTCTTAACCCTCCTATTATCCTTGGGGTTGATTTGACCCCAATCAATGTTTATCATTCAAAAAACAATTGTTGCCTTTTTTTACTTCATATTTCATGACTTTTCCTAATTTGATTGGTACAATTGATTAAGCATAAAATTATCATGATGATATATTTTTTTGATGTGCTGAACACATATTCCTCTGGGATCAATTTGACCCCAAGCTGCACAGCTGCAGGCCTGTTGGGCCTGATGGTGGTCAAATTGACCCCAAGGGTGAAAAGTATTAGTAATATTTGAGGATAATAGGAGGGTTAAATCGGCTGCACCTGTCTGCAAAACAGGCAACCCAACCCATGTGGTCTTGATTATTGCGCTTTGGTTCTGAAAACAAAAGCCTTCATCGCATTTAAGCATCCAGCACATTAGAAATCCACCTCTCTCTTCTCACCGCTTGTCGTGTTGCCTCTAGTGAGAAGAGATCACCAACTGCTCTCCTGCTCACTTGCATGCCCAGCAACACATTCGTTTTGCATTGTATTCCCGCAGCACTCGCAGGTATAAGACCATCACTTTAGAGAGAGGCTCAACGGGCCTGGGCTTCAGCATCGTGGGAGGGTTCGGCAGCCCTCACGGAGACCTGCCGATTTATATCAAAACCGTCTTCAATAAGGTGAGCGAACGTCCTCCAGGGAGGAATCTTTCATGGGGGGAACCTGGGATTCAGAAATGTAATCTCAGCACAGCGTGGCATTCACTTATAGAGCTCATGTTAGAGACAGGGCATCACAGGTATTGAGAAATAACAATGCTCTAACTCTCTAACTATCTTTTCTTGTTTAGTATATCTCCTTTCAATGATTGCATCTTTGTTGTCGCCTTTTGTTCCCCGTCTCTCGGCGCTGTGATCACGACGTAAACAGCTTGTGATCTCTGACGCGCACACGCTGATCTGCCGGTCTCTGTTCTCCGCAGGGGGCGGCCGTAGAGGACGGCAGGCTGAAACGCGGAGATCAGATCATCGCCGTGAACGGACACTGTCTGGAGGGCGTGAGTCATGCCGAAGCCGTAGACATCCTGAAGAAGACCAAGGGGACTGTGGTCCTCACCGTCCTCTCGTGAGATTATGTCACGATGTCATTGCAAAGTAGTATAATGTAGCGGCCTCCTGTGGAAGTGCGAATCTGAGAAGGCAAACATGGATGGTTAAAGTGATATATGTTTTTTTTAGAAGTGTAAATGTATCTGTATTTAGTTTGAGGAAGCTACCTCTAACTGCAAACACAACCTGGGTGTGTTTACATGCACACAGTATTCCTGATATAAACCCATAGTCCTGTGAAGTGTTCATGTTATATGTATCTCCAATCACAAATGTCTGTCTTCACACAAACTGGATATTTTGAACATCACTGTGACAGTGATCTTGGCAGAAACCAAAGCACCAAATGCTGATGTTAAATAAGCCAATACCTCAGTGTCCCTAGTGGTGATGATATATTGCGTGTTAGTTGTCCTGTTCAAGGTGTTTATGATATAGTTATGTGCATCGTTGCTCATGTAAACACTGAATAAATTACCATCCACAAACCTCTAAATCAGCCGACCACACATGTAAACGCAATAGAAACATCTCTTAAGACACAGTGTAATGTGTATTTACTGATGTGTCCAGACATTAGAGTTAACTCCTCTGATGAACTCCTAAGACCCAAAACATGCCAAGTGCTTCTGCCAATCTTTTGTATGGCAATAAGGTTTTAGGAACATTTGCTTTGAGAGACTTTTGTTCTTAGTCCTCGTGTTCTAATTGTTATAAGGGTGTCGCGATTGCTTCAGTAATCAATGTACTGCATGACATGTTGATAATTAGCAATGATAATCACCTTATGTTGAGCTTGTAGGATAGAAAAAAAACTCATTTTGCTACACCTGTTAAAAGCAGCTGTTAGTACCAGTTACTTTAAGTGTCAGCTGTGTGAGATTTATTTGTTACTGTTTTCATAAGCTTTTTTTAGGACTTCAAATAAGTATTGTTATAGTGTAACACACAATCTTTATTTAGAAACCTCCTCATATCTGTTTTATATGTATGTGCACTGTGATATTTATGTTTTCTTCACAGTTATTTATTTCAATTTATGTCAGTAGAGCCACACACACACACCTGTGTGTTAGGCATTGTGTAACGTTGTCTAACTGTAAGTGATCATATTAAATGTCGATTTGTTAGACTTCTATGTACAAAACTTTTTTTAAAATAATACTTCAGGACTTTAATTATTCTTCTCACTTACTTCCCGTCTGTGTATAATGTCATTATGAAACACGCAGTCACCTTAAATATGGTCACATTTTAATGAGGGATGACAACAACACAGAAGCCTTTCTTGTTATTTGATACTGTGTGATGTCTCTCTCTGGAATAATACTAAGTAGGATAAGCCAGTGGATATCACATTGTTTGACTTTCAAAGCCCACAGATGCAGACCAGAAAGAAGTATTTGAGAAAATGTGAGATTCCTGAACTGTTAAACAAGGACGTCTGTGCCTGCAGTCACATTTTTTTAAGGATAGACGCGAGAATTTTTTTGCATTTTTTGCATATTTTTGCATCTATTTCCAAACCAGTGTGCTGATTTTTTTGCCTTGGAGATGTTTTATTGCCGCGGTTATGCTCTTTGTCTCTCGCACTTTCTCTCCGCCTTTGTCAAACATGAATACATATTCAGGATCACTCGAGTTTAGTCAAGGTGTCAGGACGACTTGTGTGTCAGACAGTATATCATGGAAAGACAGGGCAGCACTAAATCACAGAGAACGGCTTCGAGTGACAACAGGAGAGGAGAGGATTAGTTCGAGAAGTACAACATGGGCAGAGAAAGCTGACGAAATTGGGCCAAAGTTAGGACAAAGGCGTTTTCAACCTGAGTTAGAGAAACGCCAAAGGAGCATAAAACCTGTGCCTTTCTGTCTGTATATGCACAGAGCTTTCACTTTAATTACTGGAGCTACTGGTGACAACTTGACAAACAATACATTTGCACACAAATGTCTCATTTAGGAAATAGAAGGCATCTAGGGAGATCCTGTCTGGAGCCTCCGCATTAATCAAAGCCATCTGTTCACATTGCAAGCTTTATTGAAAGCCCGCCATCGCAGGCTGGTTTATCCTTATCCAGATGAACGATTGCCTTGCCTAAAGGCAGCCGCGAAGAGGGTTTTAACATGGAGGAATGTGCAAAAGCTTTTTTGTGCATTTAAAGGATGTTTACTAGAATATAATGGTTCTTCTTTTGTGAAAAACAATGCTTCTGTTTCTGCTGCTTGTTTGGCATCTAACACAGATCTGCATATTGTTAATACTATATTTTTTTGTCGTGTGAACTTCAGTGGGTTGCCATACAGCTCTTGTGGGAGTTAACAGGTCGCAGATGCATTTACATCATCCTCTCTTCTCTTTCATCAAGCACGAAAACTGATCTGCTGGGTTTCACGAGCAGGCTCATATTCCCTTTCCCTCAAACATTCATGAGGAGTATACCAGCAGGCCACAGGCAAAGGGACCTTTTCCACAGCATGGCCTTTCTTGCCCTCTTTTAAAAACCTACAGTGAGGCCAATCGACTGTGGCTGCAAAACTGTAATGCATTTTGCTGCAAGTTGAGAATGAGATGACTTTCATGAGAGCGGACTTGACATGAAAGGCAGTGATGATCCTCTCTCCCAGGAGGGTAGCAGTGGCCAAATGATTGCTCTGTGTGACTGTCACATCTATCCATATTAATAAATCTACAGGATTGCATCTTTTTTGCTGTCAGTGTAACCTGCTGGTACAGAAAGAGGAGCCAACTGATGGTGGATCCAAAAAAAAAAAAAAAAATCCTCTTCTTCTTCTCCATTCATTCCCATGTGATTCTTTTTCAAGATACCAGCCTGCTCTGCAAAACTGCCAATCCTAAGTAATTCAGTCCAGTGCTGAGTCTTAAAATCCTGCTTTCCTTAAAGCAGGATAAAAATATCCCAACAGGCAGATTTGCTGTAGTCACTGTTCATACTGTAGCTCTGCAGTAGTTAGAGTAAATTACAGTTACCAAATTAGATCCCACCAGTTCCACATCAGTAGTGAGTCAAGGTTGTCACAAACAATGAGCAGGGCCTATGGGAAATTTGCCGCACGTGTGCCTGCATTGTGCCGTTTTGTTCGGTGGCACAGCCTGAAGCCAAAAAACAATTAGACGGTGTCATGCAGTTACATCAGAGAAGAACTGCATGACATGTGGCATCTTCTTGTCGTGAGTTTTGAAACCGCTCTGTCTTAAATCTGTCAAATAATTACACTCTTTTCGATGCAGATTATTAGGGCTTTTCTCTTCTTTATCGTTCCATCATCCAACTATAGCCAGGATTTTAGAAAGTCTTAAGTAGCACCTCCACTCCCACACGGTTTCGAAAACCTGCACATATTTCTATTAATTTTGGCATCATCTCATTATTTCTTGTGTAAAACTCTTAAATCTTAGAAATAAAATAACTTCTAAAAGCTGCTAATTGTGCTTTTAATTAACATTTTCTTCCCTCTCCAAATGGCCAAATTTGAAAAAATATTCTAAAAAATATTAGTATCTGCATTTTCAAAACTCACTACATGTGACTTTAAATATGAAAGGTAAACTGCACATCAGCAAGTATATGAGGACATGACCTCTGTGTCCTCAGTGGTAGCCACAGCCCTGACTTAATCCTCCACCAGTGCTACATGGGAATCATAAATACGCAGTACATTCTGTATGATTGCTTTTCTGTGTAATTACCCAGGGGCAGGTGGCTGTGGTTTCTGAAAGACTACAATTCAAAGCCCATTGTGGCCTTTTCCCGCAGATGAAAAGGTCATAATAGGACAGAGGAAGTATTTATCCTCTATGCATTGTGCAGTGCAGAAGCTATTCAAGGTAATGAAGTTAGATTTACGTCGGTTTTGGTGACGAGTTTCCTGCAAAATGTGGAAGAGGAACGAGCCAAAATCATGTAGGCTTACGTGTGAAAACAAATTGTGCTTGTGTCCAGACTAAAGTTAGCAAAAACATGACTATGGTTCTACATCACTGACGACTGTGTGCAGGTTCTCTCATGCTGCTTCTCTTTCACTGTTAACAAAAGTGAACAGTGGGTCTGAGGTGCAGGATGCAGAGGTTTCGAGATGACATCGTCCTAGTTAACGGTGTGTTTTGCCGAATGACTTTCCATCATGAGTTTAGAGTTATAGCTCGTTGTTGTCCAAAACCTTAGTCATCAGTTGTTTGTCCTTCTGGTCCTGCAAAATTGCAGGTCTCGTTCAGCTCCGACCTCTTTTATTCCCTACATACAGCAAGATATTTTGGTCTTCACTTAGCTGTATTCCAGTTACATAAAACTTTATTTCAGCCCCAGGTATTTACTCAGCCTCTATGAAAGCAGAGCAGTGCCTGTTCTCTGAGACATATGAAGCTATTTTTTAATCAAAATGATCCACAGATGCAAACATTTACATAGTAAATATAAATACAAAAGTAGTTATATTGAATAAACTTGTATGCAAGTTACTATTAACTGTATATAACTATTAACTGTGAACCAGTCACATTCAGACATAGTGATCATTTATTAATGGTGAGTAACAAGAATTCATCCTGTTTTTATGAATCATGTGCGAGTTAATCATAACTGAAGTATGTGATACATTCCTTTACCAAAACAGTGCTACCCCCATGCTGCAGTAGTGCATTACATCCACATGGGGGCGGTGTGTGTGCTGCTATGAAGGCACGGACATTTGCATGGACTTGATCTGACTCATTGGTGAGAAGCAACATTAAATCTAAGTGGTTTGATTTGCCTGTAAGCCTCAGGCTTCAGACAAGCAAATTTGTGCCTGCAGCAAAAAAGCCTCGAGTATTAAGACCTGTCTGTGGTCTGTTCATAGCGTACAGCGTATTATTCACATGGTTAGAGGCGAGATGAAGTGAGGAATGAAAGGAATAGGAAGACGACGTCATGCTTTGTCTGCATGATCATATTAGTAGCATGTAACGGGGAGCTGAAGAAGGGATCCCATAGGAGACGCATTCCCTTTTATTGTCTGCCAGACTCCAGGCAGTCTGACCTCTTTACTGTCACCTGACCTGCTATATGTGTCAAAAATAAACCATTTGAAAGTCCTGCAGCCCTAATTTATAGCCAACACACTGACACGGACACACAGACTCTGGGTTCAAAACCAGTTCATCTTTATTAGAAGAAGTATGGGAATAAAAAAAAAAAGCACAACAAATGCATGAAAGTGTTAAGGCCTCTTTAGAAAGGCGTGAATTTAGACAACAGACTGCGATTTGTCCAGCCTCCGGTCATCCTCTGAGTAGCGTCGGAAAGTCTCTCCCAGCAGCGGCTCCAGGGCTTCGGCCGAGCGGTAGGAGCGGGCGCGCACGGCGCAGGCGATGACGCCACCCACCACTGCCACCACCAGCACGGCCGCCACGACGGCTATGGTGATGATCTCAGACAGGGTGTAGGGACGAGCTGTGGGGAAAGAGAGGGAGGTCATCAAGGGTTTTGCAGACAAGTCGATGTGTGTGTGTGTGTGTGTGTGCTGCTACTCACTTGGCCACTGGACCTCGTAGGAGTATCCCAGGTTTTCTGGGGCGGGAAGGAACATCTCAGCGTTGGTGACAGGAGGCCAGAAAGGAACCATGTTGAATCTGCGATTGTGCCCAATAGGAGCATTCTCCTCGGGGTAAACTATCTCACCTGCAGGAAGAGAAAAATCCACCTACTCATCCGTGTGAACAGATGACTGGGATTCTGTGTTTGCATTGGTTCAGTGTGTGTGTACCTGCTTGGTGCCTGCCGAGCCACTCGTCAAAGATGGCGTCGGTGAACGTGTGAAGCAGGACGAAGATGGGATCGTTGGGCGAGAGGTGAGTCTGTCCGCCCGTCCCGTTGAGGAAGAGGTGGGCCAGGTTGTGGAGGCTGCGGATCACCGGGTCGTACATCCCCTGGGGGGCGCTGTAGCCTTGAAAATACAGACCGAAAAAGCCATTAAAGAGAAGCTCTGATGTGCCAAAATTAGGAACAACAAATGCCATATTGGAACTAACCATATGCGCATGTGGGTGGAGGGTTTAGTGTGTGTGTGCGTTTCTGGCTTGATGTTTGTATCTGTGCAGTCACTCAGCACTTCAGCAGCTTTGCAGTCTGAGCTGAGCGAACCAGCATATTTCCCCCTTTTGCTTGACGGGGGTGATGTTGAATCTTATCTTTGATTCTGACCCGTGAAGTGGCAACTGCACACCTTCAATGGTGTTCCTGAAGCTCTCGGAGGAGGTGGAGTAGTAAGGCGGGGTGTCGAAGGTGTTGAGCTCCAGACAGTCCAACACGTCCTGGGGCTCCGGCAGCCTCTGCACCATGGGCCGAGCCACGTTCCCTGCTGGGTTCCTCCTAATGGGACTGGTCTCTGTGTCTGGGTGATGAGGACAGAGCCCAAGGTCAGAGACAATATTATCCAAACTCAAGTCAAATATAATTAGGTCTCAGACAACAAGTATAAAAGTTTTTTGGTTAAGGGGGCCCTCAAGTCAGAAAGAGAGATGATTAGATATGTTGTATTATTTAACTACTCTCTAATTCTATGTAGGAGTCTAGACTGGTTTGATCAGTCTTAAACATGACAGGATGGCAGTTTTCTTTTTGAATAATTCACTAAATGTCAACAGTAGTGAGTGAGAGCTCTGTGACTGAACAAGTTCCCCCCCCCTCGCATGCATGATCTCTTTCTTTTTTTTGCGCTTTCTCTCTCCCACATGTACACAAACACACACACAAGCACAGAGTTTATGCGCTACATAACAGAGTTGTCTGTCTGTTTGAAGATTATTCCCTCAGATCAAAGGAACCAGTAGACTGCTAGATTCCTGTCTTCGACAAGCACATGCACAAATGAGGCACCCCCCCAACCCCCCAACCCATTTAAGGAGACGCTGCTTGTTGACGCAGGAAATACCAGGCCTGTCATGACTCTCTAAAGGGATTAATGAGACAGATCGCTCACACGTTGGCCACTCACATGTTCGACCTGCTACCAAATTCTTAAACATACAGAATTTGTTCAGAGACGACTCCTCGCCCTTCACCTTGAATGTGTTTGCAGTACTACAGTAAAAGAGGATTTATTCCTCCACATTAGCAGATGAAAGAAAAAAATATATAAGTACATTTGGAAACTAAAGCAAAAGGAGTGATTTGGGCTTGTAATCTCATGCCAGTGTGGAATTAGATCCAATCCCTGCAAATCTGATCACCTAAAGTCCAGCTTTTTACGGTGTTACACAGAGTTGCCTTATTCTAGTTTAAACCTCTTGACCCATTGGGAATTAACGCTTGGAAAAACTGCTGTGTGTTCTGATGTCTGCTATAGGGAAATCAGGCTATGTGAGTTTTTTAAAAAATCCAGTAATTCATGATGGGGTGTTTGATACTTTGGATGCGAGTGAGAAGAAGTTGCTTAACGAGTCGAGCGGTTTCAAACAAACTGTAGTAATAGCGAGCGCTATCGAATGCAGCACAACAGCTGTGAGGTATTATTTATAGCAGCTTATGTTCTACATGCTCTCTTTTACGAGCTCTTTGCCCTCTTTTCTGATGCAGCTGAGACGGAGCCGTATATCAACGCGGCGCCGTTCGGTGTGTGTGTGTGTGTGTTCCTGCAAACGTCCTCACTGTTGCAGACGGTGCCCAGGGTGTCGTAGTCGTCCACGCTCTCGCAGATGACCCTCCACTGGGAGAAGACGGAGTTGGGGCTGATGGAGCTCATATCGAAGGAGCTCCTGGCTCCCAGCAGGTCGTCGGTGCAGATGTCACAGTCGCTGCCTCCGATGGCAAAGTTCCAGTAGGGCAGGGCGAATGTGAGGTCGCCCAGCATGTCCTGCATATGGTAGATGGAATAAAGGAGGAAGGCAGGTGTTCAGGGATGGATCAATAGCAATAACATTTGAAGATTGTCTTTGCACTTTCATTCACCTTATTATTTTCACCACTTTTCTTAACATTTTCCACCTATATTTCTTTACCCATGTTCTCCTCCCTCCCTGTCTCCATCCATTCAAATCCCCAAATTCCTCCCTTCCTCCCCTTCTCATCCCTTCTCCCATCCTCACTTCCTTCTTCATCACCTTATCAGCCCAAAACCCGCTTCCTCATTACCTTTCCTTTCCCCACACTCCTCCCCCTCTTCACCACTCCCTTCCTTCCTTCCCTCACCTGCATGTCTCTCTCCAGCTGCAGCAGATGGAAACGGTGCCAGGTGACAAACCCGGGGCCCTCGTGGGAAAAGTCCACGCCGCCGAAGCTGGCCTGGCCCGGCCCCAGGTAGGTTTTACTGACTGAGTAGTAGTGGGTCCAGACGAAGTAGTTGTAGATGGTGATATTCTCGAACTGCGGGGTGTTGCCATCAGGCCCGAACACCTCCTGGTATCTACAGATGAAGGGGAGCAGCAGGGCAAATGTCACCTTGTGTTTTTTTCCTCCTTACTGCTCTGTTTATCCTCCAAACTCATCTTGCTTGATATTATGTGTGAGAATATCCGTTTTTGGTTAAACTGGTAGAAACTGTGTGTACGTTTTACTTCTGTATGTAGCTGCCTAAGGGGATGGGATATGAGGCCTGTAGCTGAGATCCTGGGCTGGGCCATTAATACAGAAGAAATTTAATTTTCTTATTAGGAGGTTAAAAGGGTTCTTCTACCTGCAGCTGAGAATTGCTTAAAAAATTAATCTACTAATAATCCTCAGCTGACTTGGAAGGAGGTTATTCACAGATTAATGTAGTGTTACTTAGAAGATTATAAATCCCTTTACTCCTGCCTAAACTGATAATTTGTTCTTGCACCTGGAGCTTAAAGAGAAAGCTGCCATGAGAAATTTTTTTTATGATTCTACTGATAATTTTCAAAACACAGCATGGGTTCACCCATAGCTATATCACTGAGCTTTCAACTGCCAGACTCAGCGAGACTGAGCCTGCAGGTCCTTGGGCGAAAACTGTCTCTTCCACAGTCTTGATGCGAGACCAAAGACTGGCGGAATAAAGATCAGTCTTCCTTTGAAATTACTTCATTAATTCGTTAAATATTCTCACTGTAGCGTTATCACTTTCGAGCCCGTCTAGAATGATTGGAATAATCTCACATATATGGTCATGTGCGTACCGTCGTGTACAGATGACCAAGTCGGGGTGGATGGTCCTTTTAGCTTGGTCCAAAGCGTTCACGAATGCCTGCTTCTCCGCTGTGCTCATTTGCATAATATTCCTCCTTACTGGAGCGAGGTTGATGGGGGAAGAAGAAGAAGACAGGAGGGCAGGAATAAGGGGTTGTTGAGGTGCAGGAAGAAAGTGGGAATAGAGGAGGAAAGAAAAATATTATTAAAAATTAACACAGACATTTCTTTTCCCTGACACTAAATGCAGCCTTCACTCCATGGACTGATGTCTTTCCTACATCTCTGAGGCCCACTGAGATCTTAAAGGGTACAGCAGGAGGTAGGCAATGAATTTTTGGGTTGCCAAATGCTGAGTTTAGACCATCCACTCTCTTACCCACAGAGACCCTCTGGTCGCAGTTGGGTCCACTCAGCCCGTGTCGGCATCGCCCACAGTTGTAGCCGCTGAAGTTCCCATTACACTGGCAGGTGCGGTTGAAGAATCTCAGCGGCCACCTCTCTCTGTCATCACGCCCAGCGTAAGGGTACTGGGGTCCGTGGCGCCGGTTGTCCGCAGCGATGCTCACGCACTGGCCCCTCCCCGTGCTAGAGCCGCACTCGTCCCCCGCCGCCCCAGTAGGAGACGGGCAGCACTGGCCGCTCCGCAGCCCCTCAGAGGTGACGCACTCCCTGGGGAACTGGGCCAGCGTTCGGGTGGCGCACAGGGTGACCACCAGGAGAACGGCTCTCCACATGCTGCCAAGAGCCAGAGAGAGAGAGTGAAGATGAAAGAGTGTTTTAGGAACACGAGGTGAGTTAAGGAGAGGAAGATTAAGACACGCGGAGAGAGCAGACACATTTTTACATGCTGAGAATTGTTTTACATCCACCCATCCATCTTTTTCTAAACCACTTATCATGTTGAGGGTTGTAAGGGGCTGGAGTCTATCCCAGTGTACAAAAAAACTCAATACACTGCAGACACACACTTCAATTAAGCTCAAGAACAACTCACTCGGTTTGTGTTCTCTTGTTAAAGCCAAATGTCTTAACGTTTTTGTGAAACTTCACTTCTTACGCTTCTCACACGCCCCTGCAGGCAGCACGAGTCATTATTCATAATTCACAAAGCCATTAGCTTTCAACTCTTACAAGTTCAGAAATGCTTTCAACAATAGACGGCGAGAGATGATTTGCTTCAACCCTTTTTCGGGGGGTTAGATTTGCTTGTCTTTTGAAGCTTGTTGATTAGGGATGAATGAAGGATTGACTAATAAATTTGGCAGGAGCAATTATTTTACAACAAAAACAGTGATAACAGCCACAAAAGAAAAGTTACCAATTAAAAAAAAAGAAAGTGTTTTACATATCTTTTGCAGACACACAGCGTCTTATGAATGATTGCACTGCTCAATCATACACAACATGAGCTCTTGCTTGGCAATCTGTTGCATATCCGCATCTGAAATCAAACCTGATTCTTTTTATTTCAATTTCATTTAGCCAATTCGTTCTACAGTTGATTGTGTGAAAAAGCATCCGTGTAAATGTGTTTCCCCTACCTCCGACTGTGCATGCTGCTCCTCTCTGTCTGCAAAAACTGTAGCCCCCCAAGAGCCGGCCCATTCCAATTTCCTGGCTTAAATAGCTATTGAGCGCATGACCAGACCTTGTGTAAGCACACACACACACACACACACACACACACACACACACACACACACACACACACACACTATAACACTATAACACTAAACACAGTACACGCACTGTACACATGGATACACTTGAGGGTCCAAGTGATTTTTCAGACACTCATTCATATGACTTGTGATCATAGCCCAAATTACGTCAGTGTGTGTGTGGTCACTCACACAATAAAAGACTCAACTGAGAGATAACATTCATGCTTAAGTCATACTTGAGTCAATAATTTAGTCAGCAACAATATTTTGATGTTTGGTTTCTGTGGAGCTGGTCCGGTGTCTGGGGAAAAATTCTCCATTATTTGTGCGCACAAATGAGTCGTTTGTTCCCCTTAATTACTTTCAACTGTGTGCTCAAACTATCAAAATTGTCAAACCGTGCCCTGTGGAGTAACAGGAAAATCTGGGAGGCAAGAAGCAAAACACAAATTCCAACGTTATCATTTTAATTTTTGCTACTGCTCAAATCATAAATGACAATACAAAGATCAGACGTTATGCAGAATAAAAATCAAATCAAGTTTGAACTTCATTTCTTTTTTTTTCTTGTAGGCTAGTATGTGTTCTATGATACAGCCAAAGCACTTTGTGAATACATCTCACTGAATTGCCGATAAAACTTCTCGTTCATATCCGCCGCCCCTTTTGCGTCGTGTTCGCCAGCTTTGTACAGCCTGACTGATGTGGTCAGTATGAAAAACATTTCTTCCACTAGATTCGCAACATTTTTTTTTATCACATTTTTACAAACATGCTCCGAGTATTTTAAAACCTTCCTGTTCAGTCATTCACACAAACATTCGCCTGTTAGTGCACACACCCACTTCCACACATCAACACAGCCATGAACAACAAATACAAATGTGTTACATATACAGTAGTTATTACAGTCACAATCCAGGGCAGTCTGTGTTGGATGGGTTAGGGTTGGAGAATTTAGGGTCATTCATTGGGTGAATTGGGTGCAGGGGTGGAGAGTGGCTTTGGAGGGGGGGAGGGGGGTTATTTAGGTACAGAAGGAACAGACAAAACAGATGGACCCCCTAGAGAATGGAAGTCCTGAGGTCTTGTGAGGAGTCTGGTCCCGGTCCAGTGTTGGCTGACTCCTCTTTGGAGCCGGGCTGGAGGTCGGACATGGCTATCGCATGCTCCTCTTCGTGCTGCTCTTTGTTTTGGGCCAGGGTCGAAGCCACATCAGATGGGTCGAGCGCCGCTATCCTGGTAGAGGGGACAGTTGGAAGCCATTTAACAGTTGCAACGGCTAAATGGCAGAAAGGAAGGAGGCTGTTTGATAGCAGGAATAATCACTGTCAGAGTGCGTGAAGTAGCTATTTGATACACATGAGGGTAAAATCTGCTTGAAAACAAAGATGGGCTGATTCTGATGGGACACTTAGGGCACCAGTTAAATTCAAACACAACTTAATTTGATGCGTTCATAATGGCTTTGGAAGTGCTGTTGAATATGGCGCCGCGAGCAAATGTGAATATTTTCACTGCAAGGTCTGTTTATTTAATGACACCAGATGGAGAAGCGTACAAACTGTGGTGGAAGGATATACGCTGGGAGGTAATGACACACCCAGATATAAATAGACACTTGACATTATTGACTAATTGCAGGTGACGGTGTCCTGGATGAAAGGATTTCTAAAAGTGCCGCTTACGTTTTTTGCCCTAGCTGATTTATCCTCAAGGGTATCCGCACCGCCGTCTTAAGTGTCATCCCAGATGTGTAAAGCATGTACGCTGAAGGGCTGCATCTCACCCAGAATGCATTTCGCTCATTAATTACTTCCTCTACTGTTGTCTACTCATGGCCTACAATAAAATTCTGCCACCTTGTCCCACCAGAGAATTTGGTTCTATATGTCAGGTTGGGGCTCTTTAGTTGTGTAAAGCATTTTATAGTCTTACTTATTTAAGGAATTTCATACATTTGTGTGTTAAACGCACTTTTCATTATTTTTAATTAGCACTCCTGCTTGTACTTTCCATTTCAAATCCCCCTTAGACCCAGCCTTTCCTACATGCATGATGTATTGTGTTAGAATTTTTTAAGGAGAAATAAAAGAGGGCCTGTTCAAAAGCTGCTCAAGTACAAGTTCAGCTGATCTGCCTCAGGATTGTGGAGCAGAGTCAAGGTCAGATGCAGTCCTTCCTTGTGATTGCTACCCCAACCCCCACCCCCCCCATTTTGCCCTTGCACATACTGTATAGCATGTTCACGAGTGGCCTATTTTAAAATATTAAGCATATGTGAATACTGATGTCTTTGTTAGGTTGCAACCATTTACCTGCTAAACGGATCACACCTTCAACATGCAACTGTTGTCAGAAACATATCAAGCTAAAGAAAAAACATCTTAAGTTCTAAAACATACAGTCTCCATAAAGCTTTTCTTGTGGCTTCCACAGTTCATCTGCACTCTCTGCTGGTTTTTCTTCTTGCATGTGCACGGAACAGCACTTTATCCCTTTACTGTTGTACTGTTGAGAAGGTACTGCTGTCAAAGAAGTGACTTTTAGATAATATTCTAAAAGTCATTTCTGGTGTTTGTAGGCCGTGTTTTTTAGTGATTCCCTCTTCCATTGACAACTGGATTGTCACTGCAGCTATAAAGTCTCTTTACAAGGACACATTTGGAGATGACTCTGTTGACTGTTTAATAATTCAGTGTTGCTTTCTTATCATCTGTGCTAGGCACACACAAGAGCTCTCTTTGTGCCTTCCATTTGTTTTTGCACCTTCACAAGCAACAGACATACACTCATAGGATCACACACATGCAATCTAAAGTGGGCACAGGAGTTTTGTTTCTAAACTCTCCCAGTCTTGATTTTTCCTATTTTTTTTATCTTTCACATGGTCACACACTTTTGGCTTATTATTGATCCAAGCCTGCTAGTCTGATTAGGAAAAATAGTGGTATTACCCAGTAATGCTTTGGGTTCACAGGACTCACACTCTCATGTGACCCAGTGAGCAGCCCCCTGAGCGCATAGCTTACAAAACAGCCAGGAGGGAATCAGCTGAGAAGCACACAACCGGTGGTTCCTGTGAACCACAAGCTTTCAGGTCAGTGCACCACATTTAGTCGGCTGACAATGGACAAGCCTGACATCCGGCTAGTGTTAGTGACAGAGGGACTGATAGTGTAGGAGTCGGTTTGGTGGTAGCAGAAAATATTAGGGAGAGAAAGGAAGGGGGGCTCTCTCTGAGCTCAATGAGATCATGTCAACCCTGAAATGAAGCCTTGAAATGGTTTAAATTAGACAAAAAAAATCCATTTAGAAATTTTGGTCATTATGTTCATTCTGGCTTGTGAAGACTGACTTTGTCTTTGCTTTATTAAATATATCGGGAGCTATCAGAACAGTGTGCAGATGTTTTGTGTGATTTCGACCTTAAGTTTTAATTTTTGATTCAGCACCTGTAAAAAGGGAAACAAAAGCTTCCATACACAGCACGACAGATGTTAGACATGAGGAAATATATTTTGGAAGAATGGTATTCATCCCTACAAACATGTCAAGGAAGCTGAAGCTGTTCTGGTGTTTCCTTTAATTTATAATGTGTGCAGTAATGTATGTACCCACTGTAGATGCTAGATAGATGTTTATATGTGAACATACTGTTGAGCATCCCCATTGCCTGCAGGAAGTGTGTCGTCACTGCAGTCGCCTCCCGTAGCTGCCTCCGGCTCAACACACCCTTCCTCACATGCCCGCTGTAGGGCCAGGGTGCTGCATACACACATATACACAAACAAACACACACAAATCTCAGATATTACTGCTGTTGCCGAGTGATGGTCCTTTACAAATTAACTACATGTTGCATTGGGCCATGTGGCAAAAAAAAAAAAAAAAAAATTTAGCTAGTACGGCATATTACTGAAAGACCATTCTCAGAACCAATACTGTGCACAGTCTCCTCATGTCATCATCTATCAGCGTGGAAATGTTAGCTGCAGCTCGGACAACATCAGAGGCAATCACGTACCAGCGCTGCTGTAAGTCCCATCTGTGATTGTAGCGCTGTTGGTACTACAGCGAGCAATCAGAAGGCTTATTTCAGCTATTAGAGGAGAAGCACTGGGATGCGGTTGGTACTGGCGTGAGTGTAGACAAAGTATTGTTTTAATTCCCATTCATAGAAAAATAAAGCGAGGGAAAGAGTCTGTTTTAGAAAGACTGGGCCAGAACAAAAAAAAATCATGCTACAGTATGGGAAGATTAGAGTTGTGATGGAAATCTATTTTTGCATGAGGCTGTTGGATGTACGATGTATCTCAGCCCTCCCAAATTACACCGATGGATGGCAGGAGACAGGAAATGATATTGGCTGGAAGTAGAGCAGAATTAAGTAAAGGACGTCTGGACTGTACTGTGAATTTTTGCAATGTAAGACGTGTGTTCCTGGAGAGAGAGAAACCAGTGCCACATACCTGTTTTTGTTCCGACATTTGAAGATGTAAATACTGATCACAACAGTCTCCAAAACCAGGAAGACTGCAGCAGAAATAGCCCCGATCTTCCACGCCTCCAGGCCCAGCTCGTTTGTCTCTGAACAGGCACATTAAGGCAAAGACAGCAAAAGGGGATGGCAGAAGAGGAGGGAGGATTTAGAGGTGAATATACAGTTAGTTACCCATCAAAAACAAGAAATCCGACACAGTAGGCTTTGTAATAACTAAATCAACTGTCTCTCAACTGCCCACTGATATCTCATCTATTTTACACCGTCACAGTTGTCCAGAAAAAAACAATCTACCATCCAGCTGTTTTAAATCACACTGGCTCAAAGAGGCATGCGTGAGGTGTATAAGGGCACAGAAAGAGTGCAAAGCAAATGCTTTTCACAAATTTTAGTGAGGCAGAAAACAGCATATTATATCGTGACGAGATGGTCCCAACTTTCTGGTCTTCCCCCACCAGTCAGTGTTTAGTTAGCCCGCTCCACTGCTTATTCAAATGGAACAACATCAACTTGGCCATCTGCATATTTTGTTGGCAGAATTACGACTATGGTCTGTTTTCTTCTTCTTTATCCTACCCAAGTTTTAAGCCGCAGAAAATCTGCTGTAATATATGACCAAACCCATTTATAGTCTGATGCACAGTTCTGAAACTGCATTTTAAGATAACTACAATATACATTATGTGTATTTTAAAGTTCCCTCAAATAATTCTTAATATACATTAAAAAAAAGAATTTGATGAAAACCTAAAGAGTGCATACGGGCCCAAGGAGTCAATTGTTATATAATTTCCTTTTCTGTTTTGATATCTGTCATTTTACCTGTGGTTCCAGCTGGATCTTCCACAAGCTCATTATGTTCTCCAGGTTCCTCCCCTTCTGCCTGCGGAGGTTCGGCTAGAACATCCTTCACAAAATGATCCATTGTGGGTTGGGCCACAACAGGGTCATGTGCCAAAAGGTCATCGGTGGGGGTGATGATCTCGTTGACGTGGTTCGATTTCTCATCAGCAAAGGTATTTTCTTCGGCCTCCGCCCCAGTGAGGGATGGGCTGGCGGTGGGAGCCTGGTTCTCAGGGCTCATCTCCACGGAGGCGTCAGCACCATCTTCAGGCTCCGGGGCAGAGATCACCGGCACTTCTAGAAGAGGGGTTTGGTATGTGACACAAACATGAAAATGAAGCCAAGAGGCCAAGGTTTAGGGTTTGTCGAGTGGACCTTAGGAATGTAGAATAATGCATAGATGTGCTGCAGCTGAGAGTAGCGGGTGGTGGTGATTTGTATGTAAGTCATAGTATCACAGTGCTGTTACAGTGCAGAGTGTGTATTTGACATCAGTCTTTGCATGTGTCACTATAATCCCTGAGCTTTAAGAGAATTTTAGACGTTTCGACTGATAAATAATTAACGTTGGTGTCAGAATATTCTGAGTAAACATTTTCTCAAGTGCTTTCCGCCCAAAAGCTTGTGGAAACATTTCAAAACCTTCCTCATTTCCAACGAAAGTGCACAGCTAGAACCAGACGACCCCACGTTGAAATGTTTTCACCTTAGTTTTCAGGACATGGGTTGGTAACCAATATCATTGTAAAGTGCATTAAAGCTCCTTATAATCTTCATTTAAGAGCTTTCCTCTCTTAAAGTAGGTTAAGATGCAAAGAATGCAAGCTTTACCAAAGCTGCTGAGTCCAATGTAGCTGAATGTTTAAAGATAAATACCATTGCAGTTTTCGGTTTTTGTGACCCAAATTATGAACAAGTTTTACATATTCAACATTTCAGAAAGTTAATAGATAAGGATGTGCTGAAGGGAAAGTGAACGGGTAGCTTATTAGTAAAAAATGGGATGTAAGTCCATGAGAAGATTTGGATTTGTTGGGAGTTTTGAGGTTTTAGATGTTTCTTAGTTCAACGGAGGGCAGTGGTGCCATCCCACTGCAGCTCATTTTTTAATGTTTTGTTTCCATTGTGTGAGGACATTCCCAATATTGTTGCACCATTTCTCACCTTGATCCTCTTTTTCGCTGCCGTGCGAGGTCTCTACGATCTGCTCCTCTTCTCCTGCTTCTTGGTCAACCAACCCCTCATTTGCTAATGCCACTGATTCCTCCTTGATTATACTCTCTCCGTGTCTTTCACCCCCTTCTGCTTCTCCCACTTCTGTGCTTTCTGCTCCAACCTCCCCAGCTTCTCCTCCCTCCACCTCCACTAATTGGCTTTGCTCGTCCTCTACTTCTGCTCCCTCAGCATCCTTCACTGTGTTTACCTCTTCCTCCTCCTCTGCTGGCTCTGCTACTACAGTTTGTGTGGTTTCCATTTCATACTCAGCAGAAGGTGCTACAACCACTTCACCTTCCATTACATCCACCTTAGTTTCTTCCTCCAGAGCTTCTTCCTTTCCCCATGCATCCCCTATCTGCTCCACATCAGCCAGAGTGGGGTCCACCACAGTCTCCTCTCCTTCTACTGCTACCTCCACGACAGCTGGAGTTTCCTCCACCTGCTGTGTTTCTGCTCCAGCTGCTCCTTTTTCTTCTGACAGCTCGACCTGCTCCTTGTTTTCCTCCACCCCTGCCTCCTCTACTGCTGTCTCTTCTGAAGCACCTACAGTGTCCTCTACAACCTCATGACCGACTGCATTGTCTAGAGACTCAATAACCTCTGCTTCACTACCTCCAGTTTCTACACCTGCTGCGGTCTCCTCCACAGACTCAGCTGCGTTCTCAACCTCCCCCTCCACTGTTCCTTTCTCCTCGTCAGCTACATCTTCAAACGCATCCACCTCTTCTACCTCCTGCTCCCCTTCAACGCCAATATCTCCCCCCTTGGCGTCCTTGTCTTCACCCGCCGCCTCCACCTCCACTGCCGGCTGTAGCTCTGCCTCGGTGTCACTTTCGGTCTCTCCTTTCCCGGCCCCGAGTGCATCCTCCTCCACCGTTTCCTGCTCTGCTGCCTCATCTGCTTTCATTTCGCTCCCTGCTTCCGCCTGCCCCAGAGCTGCCTCCACCACCCTCTCCAGCAGCTCCTTCAGCACTTCCTCCGCCCCACGACCCTCCACCTGCTCCGAGGCCTCCTGCACGGCCTGCTGCACCTCCTCCAGGCTAGGGGGGGCCACTACGGGGACCACCTCTGCAGGGGGCAGCTCTGGGTCGTGAGGTGAGGCCTGGCCTTCTTGGAGGGTGACCACTGTGGAGGATTGGATGGAGGTAGACAGACCTGGGGAGATAGTATCAAAATTTGTGTTGTTCTGTAGAAGCTGTAAACATCAGACAAACCTGGAATACATGACCGGTGATGTTGCATATTATATTGATACTGATAATTGTGCATCCTTACTATTGATTGATTGATTGATTGACTCATTATGCCATTAATGCATTAACTATTTGTTCCTTCATTCAATCATACATTCATTCACTCATTTATTCGATGATGATTCAAGATACAAAAACAGAAAGAGTTAAATGCATGGAACAAGTAGGTGCAAGGAAATAAAGTAAATTAATTTGCATGTCTCTTTTCAAAATATCCAGATATCATCACATAGACAATCAAACCTATTTCCATAGTGCCACTCTACCTTCAGACGTGCAGTGTTGTATCAACAATATCACTACGAATCCTTTCAAAAAGCAGTACTCCATGTTGTCAGAGGAAACATAAAAAAATATATACTCCGAAACAATCCCGGTCTCTCGCAGGAAAACACACTTTACTTCCTTTCGTTCCTTCAATCTTGCTCAAATGTCAAGTGTGCACACCAGAACAAGACGTACACTGAGTGTGTAGACTCCAGATGGTTGGGGACAGTAAATTGGGCCTGGGCAGGGAGGGTAATGTTAGCAGGTGACGCCGAAAGGAGGGCGGGTGAAAAAACGAACATCGCCATGTTAAATATTGCCACCCCGAGGTGTCTTCGTGCCACCAGGTGTCTCTATGGGAGTTGGCGGGGGGAGGCAGTAAAGTAGCACTTGAGTGTTAAATGCTTTTGAGACCCTTACAAGGGCTGTGGTGAAGCTCAGGCGGCATGTCACACACACAATGAACTCTGGAGGAGCAATTATAGGTGGGCTGTGAGTTTGGGGCATGAGTGATGCTACCATTAGGGATTGGCATAGAGCTAGAGAAAGTAGATGTGCATGTTAGACTAAAATACTACAGGCAAGAGTTTGTAATAAAATTACAATCCGCTTAATGAAAAGCAGTTTTCTCTTGAGCCAGTGTTTCATGCAGGAGATGTGAAATGGTTTATTGTGTTTGCACGTGTGTCCCAGCTGCTTTTATGAATCACTTTGCAAGGCCTTATTTCTACTATCACACTATACACTATACATCTACTGTATGTCAGCAGCCTTGTGTGCATAGCTGGGATTCGAACGCCTCATGGTTCCCAACTGTTAGGTTACCTGACAAAGTCACGTCTATCATGTTATGTAATAGAGAGAATGTTTATGTTGCATGGATGTCTAGCGTGTCCCTGTTCAGTCTCACGACGGCATGGTTAGTGTAGGAATACACGGAAATTGGAAGTAGGTGTTACATTAATTGGAATCTATCTGTAAATGTACGGTGTCAGCCGCGGTGCACCGCTGCAGGCGATGAAAGATCCCCAGTTGAGTTTCTGTGCAAAAGTTTATTTATATTCATATGCAGGTTAGCATCACTGAGACATCCAAAGCACACACAACAAACACTTAGACTGAAGTGTTTACATTTTCTCTGTGGATCCAGCCAGGTATGAGATTGAGCATCTGTGTTTTGCCATCACACATTTTTCTATTAACATTGGAAGATATGATGAAATTGATGAACAAACTTCATGCTGTGTTCATACACTGGAGTTATTAGGGACTGAGGAGCTTCTGAGTGTGCCTAGTTTTTTTAAGTCTTTATAGTTGTCATGGCCGAGTGGTTAAGGCGATGGACTAGAAATCCATTGGGGTCTCCCCGCGCAGGTTCGAATCCTGCCGACAACGCAGTCTGTTTTGTGAATTTCTCAACAGGGGGATGAATAAAGGAATAATTAATCTTAAAATATTTGTGCAAAAATTCAAGAATGATTCTGGTTACTCTTCCTTTATCGTCATCATGAGATTGACGTTTATGGCTTTGAGTGAAGTTACCACAGTGTCATGAAGTGTGGTACCAACATTCATGCTCCCTGAGGATGAATTTGATTACACTGTTGATCTTTATCTCTTTAGATCAAAATTTTGGTTTGTCCAGTACTTTGGTTTTTGACCAAAAAGTAGCAAAACTGAAATTCCCATGAGCCTGGACTTTCAATCCTAATTAGCAATGAATGTGGTAAACAATATACCTCCCAAACATTAATATGTTGGTTGGTCATTGTGAGCATGTTCACACTACATTCAGTTCAAAACATTGACTGTAGAAACTGTTAGATATCGAGACAGTTACACTGTGTCAGCCGGGCTAGTTTAAAAATGAGCATAATTCCTGAGTTAAGAGAAATTAGTGTTAGTGTTGAAATCACTCCAGTTTACTACACTGGAGGATCAAAAGTGCCCTAATAAACATTAATTTGGTCATACTAGCTCACATATCGAGCCACACTCTGACAGAGTTTGCACCATCCATCTTTACTTTTCAGCTGCTTAATTCAATTACCATCATTTATTGTCACGGCAAATGCACTCCAACATCAACTGTGGCTACATGAAAAGAGCCATTTATACTTAGCATAAATAGCTCTATTCATTAATGGCTGGGTCAGTGGGAAATAGGGATTGAGACTTAAGTGGTTTAGTTTAAACAGAGTAAATGGAATGAAATGTTGCAAGAGAGCCTGTTTGAAATGTGAAATTCTCATTTTTTTCCCCACTTTCCTCCGGCTGAATATATCAATTCTGACCACACATGTGTTTGATATCTGTCTGCCCTTCATCGCCTCCCTTCCCTTTAAGAAGAATAATACGCCTTTGGTGAATCAGACATTGTTGCCCTGTGATCTGCGCAGTAACAGTAACCCTTCTGGGAAGCTTTAATGCCGGCCTTCAATGAAATCAGCTGATCCAAACCGCTCCATTGACTCTCATACCAAAAGACCAGCGTGACAAAAACTATAAACCTGTGTCATGGAACCAATGAGATCTCTTGACCCTCAAGCTTATTATCTAGCCGGCTCCACAGCAGGGGCGCCAACAGTCTGCTCCAAGCTATCAAACTAACTACGGAAATAATACTTTTACGCTGTCAGTGTTTGTATAAGAACATGTCACTGTTATTCTCTGTGGTCTCTGTGTTGCTTTTTAAGCCATAGGGAGGGGGGCTGCTGCAAAGTGATCTCTGCATCACTTCGATTTACTTGACAATTCAGTGCCAAATCTGCACTTGTGCACATCAAGAGTCTGTGTTTTCTGTCTCAAAACAAACCGTAGATAGGAAGCGAGACTTGAGGGCTTCAGAGGAGCGACAAACTGTATCTGAATCGTTCGCTTCCCTACTTACTTTGTTGCCTTCTTTTGAAGTCTCTCTCTCTTCAAAATGTCCGATCTCTCTCTCTCTCTCTCTCTTTCTTTCTCTCTCTCTCATTTTCTCTCATTCGTGACTGCAGGAGATTAGGTCTGAAAGGTTAATACAGTCACATGGACTTCACGTTGTGCTTTGTGCTACCAGGCAGTAGCACTTCATACTGGGCTTGTGACTGGGCTGGAGAGGGGGATTACTACAATGATGCATACTGTATATTGTCTGCATACACATACATACATATGCAGAGCCACTACAAACTGTTTACTTCTATACCTCATCACACACACATCTACGGTACATATACACAAACTCATGAATCACTTACTACACACATTGTATAGTAGTGGAATAGCTGAGTGAGTAAAGAGAGTTTTGCATACATATCTTTTTAAGGTCTAATTACACATTAGCTTGTAACATAGATCTGTAAAACAAACAAGTCTACTCTCACAAGAAAAAGTGCTGAATTTCATTTCATAGGAAGAAACTTGAAATCACATAATTCTCTATGGAAACCATAAGTGACCAGTTACACAATTTTCTCACTCTAAGAAATACGTTTCTGCTTAGATCACTCTCATTACATGTTGTTTGATAAACCAAAATAATTGTAGTGAAAGTCAAACTGGTGCATGGTTATGTAGTTTCTGAAGCTGGGCTATGTTTAGGGCTGGGAGGAGCAGCACCCTGTGCGCTGCTGTGAGTCCATAGGAGTTGCTGTCTGTATTTCACATGTCAACGTTGGAATTTCAGATGTGCTCTCCATGAAAAGGGGGCAGTGGAGGTGAGTAATGAACACTCACCTCTACCCTGGCCTGGTCCACTCTCCATACTCACCAACACTCATTACTGATCTTATGGAGACATTTTGGGGACTTTAATTTATAACTTCAATTCCAAAAAAGTTGGGATGCTGTGTAAAATATTGATAACAGATTTTGATGGTTTGCAAATCATGTAAACCTTATATTTAATTAAAAAATAGCTCAAAGACAACATAACAAATGTTCAAACTGATATGCTCATTTTGAATTTGATGCCGGCAACATGTTCCCAAAAAGTTCAACAAAACACTGGAAAAGCTGTGTTATGCCAAAAAAAAGCACCACCTGGAGAAACAGCTCCCAACTAATTAGGTTAATTTGCAACAGGCTCGTAACATGACTGGGTACAAAAGAGCATTTCAGTGAGGCCGAGTCTCTCAGAAGTAAAGATGGGAAGAGGTTCACCACTCTGTGAGAGTTCATTTCAGAATAATGTTTCTCAGTGTAAAAAGAATTTGGCGATTTCATCATCTACACTTCATAATATCATTGAGAGAATCTGAAGAAATCTCTGAGCAAACGGGACAAGGCCAACATCAAGCCATGATGTCAGGCCCTCAGGCGACACTGCATTAAAAACAGACATGGCTCTGTAGTAGAAATCACCGCATGGGCTACAAGTTGATGTATCAGAATGGCCATCTACTTTATGTCATATTTTCTCTTTACAACAATAGACACCAATATCACAGAGCCTTCAGCTTGACTACATGAGATTATCATGATATGGACGGCACCAATCCACTAGCTGACATTATTGATTCCTTAGACATGTGACGTATGAAACTCAGTCTGTCGGCATGTGTTTTTAAGACTGCCAAAGTAATGACTTCCGCAGTTTTGCGATCATTATTACAACTGGTTTTTTTTTTTCTTTTATAGCCACATAAGTGTTTAACATGCAAAACATAATTGGACTGTCCTCCTGGTTGGAGAAGGCAGGAGAGGTTCCTGAACAGATTGTCTGAAGACAAAAAGAGGGGGTAGGTCTTGGGCAAAAGAAAAAAAAAAATAAGGAAATGAATTTGCAATGTCAGATGTCAAAGAAAAACACATAATTGTCACATTTAGTGTAACATTTTCTTTGCTTCTCCAAGATACAACACACATAGAGCACATCCAGAGCACATTTTCAGGGCAAGGGAGGCAGAGATTTATAAATGAAGCACACTTGACCTAATAATGAAGAATGGCAATAACATATTTGCAGGATGGTTCGATAAAGAAGCGTATTTATTTACTCATACGTACAGTCTGTCTCATTTGTGCTCTCAGTGGATTCTGAGTAAGATTTTTTTCACTCTTGGGTTTACATTAGACATTGAAGGGTCAGCTGCACAAAAGGCCACTTGAGTTTTCATAGTAATGGAAAAGTATTCACAATGGCAGCAGGAAGGGCTTGTTAAAGCACTAGTGGAGCCCGCTGAGGGTTCTTGAGGTTGAGGTCATTGCCAGAGGCCAGCAGAGGGGGCTATCGACTTTAAATTGGCATTAGTAATGACGGCATGTCCATCATCTTCAACATGATTCACCATTCACTCTCGCTGAGCAGCGGTTGAGTCTGAGGGCATCAGCGCTAATAATTATGTAACGTACAACCATGTCTCCGCAATGTACCAAACATATCGAGGGCTTTTTGTAGTCGGAGGAGAATTGTGTTTTTGATTGATTTAACAGAGGAACGTTTGAAATAAAATGTCACTCACAGTACAGAAAGAAGTTCCATTTCATCTTATCTCTCCCTCTTCTCTCTCTCTCTGTCTTCCCTTCTGCGCTCTCTGTCTCTCTGTCTGTAGTTTCAGGAATTTTTCAAAAGGATGTTCCCCAAATATCTAGGACATCTTTTTGGGTCACCATTAAAATGATCCTCCAAACTTATAAAACATGCAGAGAAGTTACCTTTTTTTGCATATATGGAGATCTGAGCCTTCCTGCCGACACAAACAACAACAACATCAACCAGTACCAACAACAGGAATAATGTATGCTCTCATTATTATTCCTATTTAGAGTTCTAATTTATTCGGCCTTAGTGGGGAACAGCAGTTTCAAAGGAAAAACCATGAAGAGTGGCTTGTTGATAAGGCATGAAAGTTAAGTCAAATTATTCAGTCTTCCCCTCTGTTTTTCCCCTCTCATTTTCTCTCACATGAAAACACAAACACATACTCTCCGTGCACACATCTCTCAGCATCCCCACTTCAAGCGGTGACAATTTACAATTAATTAGAGGGAACCCATATTTCCTTGGTTTATGCCTTCGCAGAGGCTCTATGATCCGCAAGCTCAAAGACAGAAGCCCAAAACCTCCCCCGTCAGGTCCATATGCTCGGAGCAGCCTTTATCACTGAGCGATTGACAGCCGCGTATGAACTGCCAAATAAAACATCCCAGTCACTCCCCCTCATAAATGAACATCCAACACCAGAATAGAGCCGCACGAGTGGCTGTCATCACTCCTTTTTACTTACATTTTGATTTGTCGTGTTATTGTTTAGAAAACGTGATCACAGACAATGATCTCTTAAACATGCCTCGGTGCCACATGTTACTTATACATGCTTTTGGTCGCATGCATTCTTCTTCCTGTGAGAGGCAGAGAGGGAGCTATAGAGAGGGAACACATTCGTCCAACTGCTTTCAACCGCTACTCTCATATGCTCACATTATTGTCTGCCAACATACAACAGTTTCTTTTTTTTTTTTTTCTGTGATGTTAAAAAAAAGAGAAAACAATACCTCCCTGCACATTTCTGCTTCTCCTTGTAAAATGGAACACTTATATAAGACACCATTGTGGATTACATAAATGTCTCAAAGTTATCAATATTTCATCCTCTGTGCGTTTGATGTGTTTAGTAATTGGATATTTATGTTGTGGGCTTCCTCTCTCAAAACCCCCGTTGCACTTTGGTGTCTGTGCACACGTGTGTATGTATAGTATATACTGTACACAGTATAGTTGCGATGTGTACGTGCGTGTGCATTCATGCATGTAGTCTGTGTGTGCACATGCAAACCAACCTGTGCACGTTCATATTTCCATGTGTGTGTTTGTGTGTCACTTCTTCTGCTTTAGCAGTTTTCTTGGAAAAAAGACAACAGTTGTCATAAGATTTAAAAGAGAAACACAATGTGTGTGTGTGTGTGTGTGTTTGCATGTTTGGGTGTCTGCATGTGCAGTGGTTCGAGAAGTCAAGGAGGGCCCCCCACAGGAGAAAGTCAAGACTGCTGGAGTGTGTGTCTCTGTCTGCGCAGATGGAGCGGCGTTGTTATTGGGCCATTGATGTGCGCATATGTCGTTTTTCTTTCTCCTCCTCACACTGGGATGGTCAAGTCGTGAAGAGAGCTGGGAGGTTTGTCTGTCTCCATGTGCCGTCTCCCCGGGGCGGACGGAGCTTGGTGGTTCTCCTTTGATGAAGACAGCCAACAAGGAGAGAAGAGAAGAAGAGGAGGAGGAGCACTAGTATGGGACTCCTTAGTGGGAACTTGAGTCTAATAAATGTTTCACATTTCTGACAGTTAATGTGACAAAAGAACTGTCTGCGTCTGGAAAGTACCTGACAAACCATTCAAGGGCCGACCTGGGTATCGTAGCATGGCGACTGGCGACCGAGTGAAAAAACATCAAGGCAAATGGAGGAGAGAGGGAGGAGGAGGAGGAGTGTGCGGCGTATTTATGGATGGAGATGGAGATACAGCAGGGAGTACACAGGCGGCGGCCGACATCTCCGGAAGCACTTCCCTTTTGCGGCCGAGCGAGGGAGCTGTTGGGTTTTAATTCGGAAGTCCCAGAGGAGTAGAAGGAGTAGTCTGCCAAGACAAAAAAGAAAGAGAGAGAGAGAAAAAAAAACATAGAGATGGGAACAGAGAGAGAGAGAGGGAGGGTGAAACAGTGAGACAGCGAGGAGGAGGGAGCGAAAAGAAGGAGCCTGACTAGTACCTTCACGGTCCATTACATCACTGTTCTCTATGAGAATACTCCTCTCCGGCTTACGTCAGTGGGAAAGACTCCAATCACACTGTTGGTACAGGAGCAACACCTTCATCATGCTATAACACAACAACAAATACAGTCCATCAGCGCCTAACAGCTCCTAACACTGCAGAAGATTTATGACATCCAGTTTGGCACATGTGATATTTACTGCTTCTTTGAAGGTTAAACTGCACGTTACTGGAGATGTTAAATATTCTGTAGCGTAAAAAAAAAAAGGAGGGGCGGTACAAGGCAGAGTGGATTTTAAGGCTGGTAAAACACGAGAGCACAAGCAGCTCCTCCTCATAACTATTTTGGTGTTCTAGACAGCTTTACTGCTCATCAGACTAACAGCACCTCTGCCCCGCTGCTGATGCGCCTGCTTACCTGCCTGCCTCCTCAGCAGTTCAGCACAAACTTGTCTCGAAGTACACGAGAGGAAGGGAGAGAGAGAGGAGAGAGAGGCGGCGGCAGAGTGCAGAGCTGCTGCGTGCACATGAGATTCGACTCGCATGTGCAGGCATTTGTACATATTCTTGGGCCCAGGTCTGTCGGTGCATGCATGTGAATGTGTGGGTTGGAGGGGGGGTGCAGAGGAGGGGGGGGGAGTGTTGCAGCCCTGTGTGTGTGGGCTAATGATCCCGAGCAGTCTTCCTCTGCCATGTGAAAGCAGCTCAGTGCCTGGAGGTCCCAGATAACCTGTTTGTGTGATTTTGCTGTGGCTGCGGATATTCCGGTCTTATCATCAATCATTAGACTTTCTCGCTAGCTGTTTGAATCAGGTTTACCCTGCTGTGAACACATTTAGTGTAACAGGATCTGCGTGGGCGTGTGTGTGTGGGTTTGTGTGAGTGTGCGCGTGTGTGTGCATGTCCTGCTGTGAACGCAGATACAGCAACACTCAGCACTGGACATCGCAGCAGGCAGCACCTGAGAGAGACTGAGGAAGGAAGGAAGGTGTGTGTGTGTGTAACTCTGTGTGTGTGTATGGGGTGGGAAAATGCTGCTCTATGGAAAGGTGAAGAGTGGAAAAAGAAGACGGGAGGAGGGAGTGAGTCTGCATTCAAATCAGTGAGCACCAAACAGAGCTGTACAGTAATACCTGAGAGACACAGGGTGCATCGTCTCACAGGCACATACACACAAACATGCAACACACAGACACACACAGTATCCAGGTGCAGTAGCTGGTGTCTGCATGTGATGAAGCAGCTCCTCCCAGGCAGAAATAGGTCAGAGACCTCAGGGCCTCCAGAAGGCTGGCCTCTCTGTCTATGTCACACTCGCATACTCACACACACACACACACACACACACACACACACAAACAAACAAAGACACACACACGCACAAACAAACACAAACCATCCAGTCCCAAGACAATGCTGTAATCCATACCACATATACACATATAAGAGCAGCCACTGCCTGTTTTGCTTTACTCTGGTCACATCATGAACACACATACAAAAAGAGACAGTCATTTGTGTTTCACTGGAAAATCAGAATGAGAACCAGCTTTATTATCCAAGTATGTGTACACAGGGAATCTGACTCTGTATTTGATTGCCCTATATATCCTTACATGCAATTCCAAGAAGAATTTTCAGGAAGACAGAAAGAAATAAACATACAGCTAAAAACAAGGGCAAAAACAGAGATAGGCACACATAAATGTGAGACTATATTATACACAGGTCTAAACACAGGTAAATGTGATAATATAATGTATTGTACCAAGAGGTCAATTTAACTTGGGCAGCTGTGGCTGAAGAAGTCGAGCTGGTTGTTCGATGGACATAGGGTTGTTCTTGGGTAAGACACTGAACCCAACATTGCTCGTAATGGTCAGACCAGCATCTTGCATGTTAGCTCACAGTCACAGGTGTGCGCAAATGAGAGGAAGATTTAATATTTGCATGAACATATACATCAGCTCCGTCACAATGGAAATGAAGAAATAAATACCTTAACAAAAACTACAATTGTCTGCAGAACGAATCCTGACAACAAAATGAATCTCTGCATAATTCAAGTCAATACAGTTGAGAATGAGATTTACAGGAAAGAACAACCTAGAAGGAAAAAAATCCACTGGGACTATAAACCTCTGAACTTTAAATCTCTTTCTCTATGAGCTTATAAAATATAAACCTTCTTCTATTAAATTTGCATTAAGAGTGATGACATTGTAGAACACAGAGACGCTGTGGTGCTAATTAATTACAGCGCAAAGTGCAAAAAAGTGTTAAAAAAAAACATCTTAAAGTGGTAAAACTGTATTAATTATATGGTACATAATGTAAGTAAATGAGGAAGTACGGAACAACCTTCATCTGTAGGATCCAGGTTCCGGACGCAGGTTCAGTTTTGCTCATATTTCATAGTCATTTCAGCTCTAGTTCAATTCCTGGTAACAGTTATAAATGCACAAACAGCAGTGGCATCAATTTGAATTCAGAATAAGCCCCAGAATGCTCACTTTCTGGTGTCTCACTTTTCTGACGGGGTAAGCAAAATATGACAGCAAGATCATCACGTTGGCTGAGCTGTGATTTGTTTTTCTCATCAGAACAAAGAGATGGAAATGTATAGCTTTTAACACGCACAATGTTTTATATAGATTAGACTGACTGGTAGATAATATAGTGTTATTCATCTTCTGGTGTGTATGTTGTAGTTCTGTTTAATTTCAGTTTTTCTGTTAACATCTAGTTTAGTTTTGTTTTATTTCAACGATCCACGGAATCTGCTGTTCAAAAGTTTAGTATCGCCTGCTTTGGTACAGTCAGATGGCCGAGGGGACTGCTCTATATTTGTACACGGCACAATGGTTCAACCACACTCACAGTTGGAAGGATACAAAGAGACAAAGACACCTCTGAGCGAGAAATCAAAAGCCATTGGTCAAAGAAATTGCATCGAAATCTGCTCAGATTTAAAGAAGAGCAGCTTCCTGTTTCAGTTTCAAGTGGACATTAATGCCAGGATGGAATTAACAGGCATGTTGCTTTAGCAAAGCTCTTCTTATAACTTCACTGAATATCAGCCGAACACACTGTGGACTGACAAATCACAGTTTAAACCTATTCAGTCTAACGACTGAGTAGACCGCAGAGGACCCAAAGAAAAACAGATTAGCAAAATATTCAGAGCCCAATTTCAAGCTCTGTTGTTGTTCAGTATTGATCTCAGGTCACTTACGCTTTTCTGGAAAACAAATTCAAAATCGACGGGTATTTGGGGGAAAATGGTCACAACAATCTGTGGGGACATTGATGAAAAGGACGTTTTGAACCTTTTGATCATTCTTCTATGTGTCACATTAAAATATCTTTTAATGAAGGAAAGGACAAAAACAGGCGATTCCTTACTTTTAAACAGTGTCTGTTTAGGGCTAAATCTGAATAAGACCCAGGTCATGACCTGCTGGCGGAAGTCACTGAAATTACTCAGCAACCATTAGATCACTGTTTTAATGTGGTGTCTACTTGTCAGACACGCAAACAAACCCACCACACATAAGCTGCCTCTCTCTCTCTCTCTCTCTCCAGCTCTTCTCATCTGTATCTGAAAGTGGGATTAGCAGTTATGGCCGAGGTATGGGAACGAGGCTTACCTGCGAGTGGAAGCCTAGTCCTCAGTCCCTTAGCAGAAGAGAGGGAGATTAGAACGGTACATAAACACGCTGGGATTACTCACTACCAGGGATTAATGCATGCATGGATACAGTGTCGGGTTATGTTCCCGTATATTTACGCTTTATATGAGCTTTGGATCCGGGGCTTTCTCCCCTCCACATTTATGCATCTTAAAGATTTCTCGTAGTGAGATTAACTCCACAGAGAGTCGGGGGGGGCACTTTGAGTCTCTCAAACGTAAGAAAGCGATGGGAGGAAGATTAGTCAGCGAATCTAAATCGACACATGACAAACTGTTGAGATACGCCGCCTCCGTTTCAAAATTGAATCGTGCTATGTTGTTTACTTACAAGTTGTGCCCGTGTCAGTCAGTTGGTGGCTATTTATTTGTCAGAATCAATATTGTTATTTTTTATTCTGTTTACTTGCAAGTTCTGCCCAGTCAGTGAGTCGGTAGCTATTTGTTTGTCCAGAATCAATATTTTTGTTATATCCTCACCTGCTAAGCAAAGCAGCTGCCATCGCAGGGAAAAGACCTTATGTAAGTGAGCACGGAGCCCGGCAAACTGAACAGGTGAGTTACTATGGACAAAGGACGTGTTGGAGTGTGTGTGTGTTTGTGTATGTGTTTGCATGCATGTAGTCAAGGTATGCTCTCATTTTCGCAGGGAGCCAAATCAGGGAAGGGCAGCGATTCGTCGTGCCTCATTTGAAGTAGAACTTGGAAATGTAATTGGTCTCCTGACACATGCGATCGCACGCGCACTCGCTCGCTCTCTCTCTCTGTCTCTCGCTCGCTCGTTCTCTGTTTTCCATGCCTTTGAACCCATCAGAATGCATTAGCCAGAGAACAAAGACTGTGTACTTTGGATGATGTTGATTAGTCAATTACACAACAGGGAGTATGATAAGAAAACTCTGGCGGATCTCATGAATATAATGCATCATTATGTCCTCCACCAACTCTTTCTTTTGAGAGGGTTTCCCTTACTTTTGACAGATCATGTACACCGCGCCATCTGTGTTGGGATGGGGAGTTCCATAGGTTGTCAGTCAGCCTTTGAATACCTCTGAGCAAATGAGGAAGTCTTTTTTTTTTTTTTTTGTCATTGTTGTGGCTATGAAGCATATTAACATCCTCAACACTTGTGAAGTATTAACTTTCCCTCTCGTTGAAATGTCATGAGCGCCGATGGGTGTCTGCTCTGTGGGGTATACATGACATTTTCCACTATGTAAAAATGTAATTTTTATCTTAACGAGGTTTCACATGATTACACAAAAGTATAAATGGTTATGTATCAGAATTTGCTCTGATAGTATAGTAGAAAGGAAACAGTTCCCTTTGTGGACCGGTGGTTGAGCAACGGCGACCTAATAAAATAGTAAAATAAAATATGATATGAGCTCATCTTTCCCTTAAAACTGCTTTTAGTCCCTGGATACATATGTCTTGACTATCTGTCAAATATTAGGTCATGCGTTTCAGAGGAGCCTTCTTGTTGTTCGTTATTCACCGGCTTACTGAGGGAGACATGAAGGAGCGTCGTCTCCCTGCTTCAGGTTTCAAAGCCGTTGTTACAGCTACGCACTGGAAACAAAGCATATGTTTTTATCTCGACTTTTAAGAGAACCTACTTGCTATTTATATCCCGTCACCGGGAGAAGAGAGATGACAGCGCTCTCTTCTCCTGCTTTCTCTCTCTCTAAACTTCCTCTGATAAAAAGAATTAAGCAATCAGTCATTTTCCTCTCCTCCCTACAGCATTCGCCGATGCACAACACTGGCGCCGGCGTGAGCGCTCAATCCGTGTGTGTGCGTGTGTGTGTGCTCTACCCTTCCAAATAAATGTGTGTGACTAGTGTCCCTGATGCCTCACCTACATATAAAAAGTACAGATCCAGCTAGCTGTCATCTTTGGATGACAACTGTAGCAAAACAAAGGCGCTTCACACTTGTAACTTTGGGAAATAAACAGATATTTTGACATTACATTTTAAATAAAATAACATTTAAATTACATCTTTCGAAACAAATCGAGCGCTTTCCGAGACGCTAGGCGCGAAAGATGAAAGTGGTAATTCTGCCGTTATGCTCAGGAGGGTGGGAAAACACAGAGGCACAAACGAGCGAACAGGAAAGCGAGCAAAAAAAAAAAAAAAGGAGAGAAATACGGCGTCTGACAGGTGGCACACTTTCTCTGCACTGTTCCTCCCTGAAACCGATGATAAGACACCTCGCAAATGATGTAAGATAGAAGAAAATAACTTAACATTGTTCATACCGGTTGTTTGTTCTCGGCTGATCAATGTGCTGCGCGGTTCATAGAGAAGTGACTTCATCTGAGGAAATGCTGTAGGTCGAAGGCTTCCACACAGCAACACTACTTCAAAAAAGACTGAGGAAAACAGGAAAGGTGGAGATTAACTTTTTTATTCTATAGGATGAAGTCTTTTGACCGTTGTGTTACAGGGTCAGACAAGCAAAGTTGAACTAACCCAATGAATTCCTGTGGATTGATAAAAAAAAAAAGAGCTTTCATAAGAGCAAGGCTACTGAGATTCAGCCAAGCAAGATGTATGAAGAGAGCAAAAGCATTCCTCAAAGTTAAAATAAATCAAATGCAGTGAAGCCCTGTTTTGATTGTGACTGACAAGGTTGTGGAACCTTGTGTCAAAAAGTGTTTAATGTGCATAATACATAATAACCTATTTAAAGGTGACAAGGAGCAAGCATCATGTTTTCAATCATACTTAAATTCAAAAGTCAGTCAGCTCATCAATAATCAATAATTTTCCCCTAATATCATTACGGGTTGATCGAAGTTAAAATGGACGCTGGTGGACAAGACGGATGCTCAAATCTCTCTTATCTCTGTAATATGCTAATAGTTACAACAATTATTACAGATTTCCTCGCCATTGAGTGTTACACATCCTCATCTAATGGGATTCATCTAATTACACTGTTTTCTGCTTGTTGTCTTGCCTCTGGGGTCCCTGACTGTTGAGTTCTCTCGCTCTATCTCGCCTCCAGGAACCCTCTAAAATCTAACGATCACAGAACCTGAGGAACATTTTAATGGCTGCTGAAATGAGCATCTCTGCAGGCAACAGCTCGACTTTCTCCCACTCAGAAACTTTTCCTGGAGCATTACACTGCGACCCACCAACTACTTCTTCGCTGTTGCCTACTCTCTTTCTCCTCACGCGGGGGTCCTCCCACCAGTGCCTACATCCTGTGGCTGATAGTAAGTGGAGCAGAGAGGGGAGCTCTTCCCATTCGAACTGCTTCGGAGACCATCTAACTTATTTGCCTTCAGGGTTTTTGTGGGGTTTTTGTATTGCGCGTGAAGCCTTCAACATGTAGGTTGTTCTCCACAATATTCATTAGCATCAAGACATGCAGGAGCTTCCGGATCTGTCTAGAGCGTTTCCTGCCGATCCACCTTCTGCTGAGCTTGTCTGGTTAACTGATTGTAAATGAAAAGGTAGTCGATGCCATGCTGATATGTCGTCTCAATCCTACTTTTGCAACACAAACACATTCTCTCTGTGGGCATATCGTCGCTTCGCATTATTCCAGACTGAACAGAAATAAAACACAAACCTCAAGAGAGGCTATTTTTTGGATGATTAAATGTATTTTTTGTCTAATTAAAGACAATTGCATCAAACACCATATGCACTAAGCTGCATGATGTTAATGATGAACTATAGTTACAAAGATCCATTTTTGTAGTAAAAAAAAAATCTTATAATTGCACATGGATTGTATTTATTGTTTAAATGAAGAGACAATGGGTTTTTTGTCTGTGGTTACAGAGGCACAATGCTATTATTTTGCATCCCAAGACTGAGAACATAAAACTTTCCCCCCACTTGTTTCATCTAATTACATCACGTCACAGGACTTTGTTACAGTGTGCACAGAGCGTACATCATGACTGACTGACATCCAACTCAAGTTTGTATGTTATTTTTCTCTTGAGTGTTTTATTGCACCTCTTACGGAGTGACCACTTCCACTTGGAGTATTTTTAATAGAGCATTTTTGGTGAGGTCAGAATCCTCAACCTGAGCAGAAGTAGAGCCAGAATAAGTGGAAACACCTGTGTGTGGGTGAAGGGCCTTTAATGTTGGACCAGGGTGACAGCTAGCAGTCAGCTAATTGAAAAATATATCCAGCTCCAGGAGGCTGCTCTGCACCGGAGTAAATTTCTTGTACAGGCGACCAAAATTTTCACAGCAAACATCATTAATGACACTAATGATGACTCAATTCTAGTGAGTGTCCCAGCATGCCACGAGAGTCCGCCACCATGCATGTGCACATTTTCACCTGTCATAGCAGGACATGTTTAATTAGTGACATTGGCTGCACTGGATTTTGGTGCGCAGGTTTCAGGGATCTGGTATTTGACTGGAGCAGAGACATCATTAAAGTTATCAGTGACACCTTTGCAATGACGAATCAAAATGTCTGCTGTGAAGAAAGTCAAAAAGATGTTATGCAATGTTGGCTGACTGTCTGTGTGAGACTAGTCATTCTAAGTCATTATTAGCCACAACTGTATGTTGTCTGGCATCTGATTCATATTAATGCATCAGCAGTCTTTTGCTTTTATGATGAACTAAGAGGAGTTCCGTTCTGATTTGCACAGGAGGAAGTGTTCTAGCATCTTCTTGCAATGTTATTAGAAACACTATAGCTACTGTTGGCTAAAATAACACTGAAGAAAGTGACAACACATCAAGCTGAAGGCAGTAATGAGGAGTTGTCTTCAGCTCACATGTATATAGCCGCAAACTACTAGTGGCATCTGAAGAAAAGAATAACGTAGGTGTAAACAATCCTGACATGATAATAATAATCATGAAAATAGTGAAACTTGCTGCTTGAGATTCGCTGCCCACAACAGAAAGTCTTTCTCAGTCTTCCCACTCAGCATGTGTGTGTTAACTTGTTTCCCCATTTTGGAAATTTCACTAAATATTCTCAGTCAGCACACTCTCCCCCTTATTTTCAAATGTATTATTCATCATAATTGAAAAAACTGGTGATTTGTGCATTTTTAGTTTTGTCACGCATAGAACACATATGTAATGTTATATGTTTCCATCCAGCCAGTCACCTTGGTGAAGAAATCCTCCTTCATCATTTATTGATTAACGACTATAAAGAACAATAAATAATATTGAACTTCTTTTGGGGTTAGTATACCTCACCCTTCACACTATTAAATATGGTTACTGATTCCCTGACCAGGCCAATATTATGTTAGAAAAAACAGTATTTCAATTTGCAAATTCTATTGTTAATGAAAGCAAATTCCTCACAATCATATTGCTTCTCATACTGGCTTTGTCCCACTGAAGTGCAATGAAATTACATTTCAGTTTAGTGCTACTTGCTGTTGGCAATCTGAGACCATTTAACTAGTCATGGATTTAATGGCAGCTGCGCAGTATCACCATTCAAAAGAGCCCATCTGTGTTAGGCATATTCATAGTATAAGAGGTAATCAGCACCGCATTTCAACATTTAAAGCTGTCTTTACTCATATTAGGTTCGGGCTATATTGCCCAGGATGACAGTAACCATAATGTGTCCTTGCAAACTGAGGTAAACTAAGAGCTCTGTTATAATGGAAAGCTCCTGAGGCAAAATAGATGAAATACTTAACCGTCCAAAAAAGTTATTGAACAGCTTAAGGCTGTACATCTGTTTGACATGATAGATTAGTGTTGGTTCCCAGCTTTGAAAAGATGTGTCTATGCACAGATAATGACTGGACAGTTCTGGGTCAGTGGAGTAGCAGACAGTGTGGATTGATAAATGAGTGTGAATTGTAAAACTAATACAGATGTGATGTTCCCACTTAAATCTTGTCATGCTCTATTGTTTCCTTCTTCTCCCTTTTCTTCAGCGGTTTCACATAATAGACTACACTCTTCCTACTCGTGTCAGGATTATAATCGTCACTCCGGTTTCCTGACAGTCCTCTTAGTTTGCTTTTGGATCGCTTCATTTGCAGATTTTTGTTCAGTTTATTCACTTTAATAATAATAATAAATCACTTTGCTTGAACATTTAGAGTCATCATTATTTTGCAATCGACTCACTTATTGTGAGTTGGATAGGCTCTTAACACCTTGATTGTATAAATGCTACAACTGAATCAAGGTAATAGTACAATAAAATATTATCACAGCATTTTGTGATGATTGACAGATCTGATGAGCATGGAATGAAATGATCCTGTGATCTTACAATCCAAGACTGTAGGTAACGCTTCTTAAAATGAGCATGAAAAATAATGCCTCGACTGCTTGTTGATTTTGTCATGTTTGTTTACGTCTTTTCTCACAAATTGCTATGGGAGACTTTTAATAGTTTTAGTTGTCTATGTAGAGGTGGCAAATTCTCATATGAATCATTATTGCAATCATCATATGGGCTGTATTTTAAGAACAACCTGTTTACATATGAGGACTGTGTATTTGGATGTTGAGTGACAACCCTGTATCTACATTTAGTCAAATGATGAACAGAGTTATTGCTTGATTAAATTTTTATTCCAACCTACGGATTTTAAAGTGCTTCATAAACCTATGAGGGACCAAAATTTATGTATGCAATCCTTCATTTGAAAATCAGAGATGTCAGATATTGGCTTTTCATCCATCAACAGGGATATGTTCATTCATAGTTTTATTTTAAATGATACAATAGAGTAGCAACATGATTATAAAGGCATAGTAAGAGGCAGAGATGATTTATGTGTCATTCTGCATATTACATATCAGTAACAGTAAGAGTTCAAAGTGTTCGAGACGCCTTTCATGTCCAATCTTAATTCCATGATTTTACAACTGGGCAAACCAAAAATGATCTTTACATCTGATCAAATCTTTAATAACATACTGACTTTTATTTTTGCACAGCAGGCAACCAATAGCAATCCTCTTTTAATCAAGTCAATTTTTCTGGTAATAAAGGAAGTCAACTGGAACAATCAGTGGTCATGTTTGAGATCATTTTGCAAGCAGTTCATATTCCATACAAAAAAAACCTTCAGGAAATTACATGCTGTGACAGAAATCAGAGTCATCCATTGTTCTTTATAATAATGTTTTTATATGGTTTGCAACAACGCTCTACTACGACTGGCTTGTTATTCCCAGAGCACTGAAACATTTCTGCTGTGGCCATGAGGACAGAAGAATGATTAACAATTGTTTCATCAATTTCATTATTTCAATAACCCTTGTTGCGCTGATTAATTGCATTCCTTAAATCGTGATCACTCATTCTCCTGCTTATGGGGGTATTAATCTCAAGGGACTTAGCCCCGGCATTTGTTATTACCACGTGCTTTTCCACTTTCTCCTCTACCTCTAAGAGCCTGGGGAAACTATCCTCTATCACTGTGATCACTGAGGCCTAAAAAGAAAAAGTTCTCTAGTCAAAGTCTCAAAGGTTTTGTTCATCCATTAAGCCAAACAAGTGAGTGCTTAGTATATAAAGTGAATGCTGCGCTTCTCATCTAAAGTTTTGTTTCCTGAAGTCTATCCACCTGTTCTTGCATGAATTTTCTCATAAATGGAAAGTATGCAAATATGAAACTACATCATAACCTTTGTAGACCCGGGGCACTGAGCTAAAGAGTCATGGGTCATTGTTTTTGCAAATCATTCTTGGACAATTTAGACTTAGATTTTCTTAGAGATGTGTTTTTTTTTCCAGCCTTCGCAAGTGTGCAAATTCAAATCCACCCTGTATGAAAATGATCTCAAATAAAACCTTCTCTTCAATTTCAAGATTATACCATGCTTTGTTTCAACATAACAGATTATTAGGCCATCTCAAATACGTCTCTGCAAAACCAGGACTGCATCACTACACGTGAAAGGCATTATTTGTACGACTTAGACACTAATCTCATGTGTCACAAACTCTGCTTGTTAGAGATTCTGCATTAATCACAGTAATAGCATTTTGACAGACCTTTCAATAGGATACATAATAGATGCGAAATGTATTCACACAACTGCTATAATGATTGTTGAATGAAAATATGAGTGCATATACAGACGTGCCTTGGGCTTTTGCTTTTATCAGACAGTGACAATTGAAGAAAGAGAGAGATGACAAGTATTGATATGCAGCAAAGGGCCGAGCTGGAACTGAACCTGGACCTTAGTATGCCATGTGTATGCTCTACAAGATGAGCTATCAGGCCTCCTAGTTCTACCTGATTTTATAGTAATATATTTTTGCCTAACAACAAGTATTGGAGTGTGTCTGTGTCTAAAAGGTTTTCATATGATCCTGAATGTAAATCCAGTATTTGCAGTGGTTTTAGAGATAATCTCTGACTCTGTCAAAGGTTTGCTTGAAGTTCGACTTTCTTCATCACTCACCTGTTGACTTATGTCTCCTGAGATGGCTGCCCACAGTTATAATAGTCTAAGTGGGATCATCTTCGAGCATGGATGCCCAAACTAATGGTAACAAAGGTAAACAGTGGTATTGGCAGTATTTCACATAATGAGGTAAAGTGAAAATGAAGCTTAATCCATCTTTGATAGCTTATTATTAATAATGCAGATACATCCTTATCACAGCTGAGGGGCTTTTGTGCCTCAGTAGCCTTGAGAGAAATGACTCTGTAATCAAAGTGAGACTTCGCCACAAACTGGCAATGACTGAGACATTGAGTAGGGGGTGGGGGACGGGCTCCTATCTGAACCTGCCTGAAGCTAAGAGGGGAGTTCTTGTTGGACATCCAAGGTAGACATAGCTTGGTGACACAAAACACTGTGTTTAAAGACAAGGACACTTGGAGTACAAGGTTTCAGAGTGGTCTGGGACAATTTTCAATTATAAACTTTTTAGGTGCTTTATCAAAAGTGGTGCAATATGTTCTGGACACAAAGATAAAGAGAGGGTCTGGGCTTCTTTACTGATAAGCACCAGAGTAGTGAGTTGGGGTTTAAGGAGTTGGAGATAGACAGGTTTGGTAGATCCAAACATACAGCATAGTGAGGATTTGCTGAGAAATCCTGCTGGATCAAGTGTGTACAGAGGCTGGGGACACAGAGTCAAAGAAGCCCTCTTCAAAACCTCTATCTGGCAGCAGCTGTAAGGAGCTGTAGAGGGAGTTTGGTTTTTGTCACAGAGCAAACCAAGCACCAGCTTTGAAGGACCATGTTGAGCAAAAGATGAACTTCTGAGCTGGTTGACTCTGATGATTCAATTCTCAGCAGAGAAAAACCAAAAGTGCTGGTTTGGTTGAGAATGATTTATATTCTACCTGTGCTGTTGAGAGTGGGAGAAAAAGTGGGAAGAAAAGTGCATGTATTGAGTGTCATGTTGTTTTTGACTTTACTGACTTCAGTTTTTGACCTCCTACGTTGGTGACATTAGATATTATCTTGCTTGGTTGGTACTTTTGATGTAATCTGTGTCCTCTGCAGCAACATCATCATCAGTACTTTTGGCTTTTAATGCTTCATCTGTTTGGAAAGCTACTGAGCAAATGGGATTCTCAAAGTAGATCAGAGATTTGGAACATAAGTTCATTAAGCTGACCTTTAGCAATTCAGAATTTTTTTCTCTTCAAATTACACCTCAATAAGCACTTTGTAACATTGTTAAGTGCTATATAAACATAGTTTATATTATTGTAAGATTGGGTTTTAATTGTCACCACTTGCTGTACGGTACAATCTCAAACACATCCAATAACACACATCTGTGCTTTTTGTTGATTTGATTTAAAGCCTGAACTTTATCAATAATAACGCCTCAAACACCATATTAAGGCTGTTGCATAACAATTTAAATTATTACCCCTGTCCATTTTAGCAAATTTCAGTTTTTTCATCTGTGATCTTCAAATCTGATATTTGATGACATTTTCAAAGGTAACCATTTCCATATTACATAAACAGCTCACCTCTCTGTCCTGCTATGCTCAGACCATAATCACTGCTGCCTCCTCAGTTGCCAACCTCAGCACGGGCCAGCGACGATAAGGCCAAAGAGTGATCAGTCATGTCATAGGTGATGGCCCATGCACCTAAGTATTTGCATACCATTAGCTGTGAGCACCTCAGGCTTCAGAATGTATGGACATGCAAAGTGTATCAATATATTGAGGAACATTTGAGAGAAAGGCAGCAGAAGCATATCTAATCAAGACGAGAGCAAGCTCACACCTGCAAATAACAGGTTTGTCAATGAAATAATTTCAAGTGTTCAAATATCTGTAATAATTTCTATTTTTTATCATAACAGTTGAGAATAATTTTCTCACCAATCCTCACAGGCTTTGTTTCATGGTCTGTTCTCACCTCATGATGTAGTATTTTATTCTGATTTCACAGTGATCTTGAGATAAAATGTATGCCACATGTTATTAAAAAACACTATAACTGCTTAGAGAGGGAGTGCTTTGGATGTCATTTCTTTGTGTATTTGCAATTACAGATCAGATTATTGCATCTGTCTGTAAACCTGCTGCTGTATATATCATGTACTACACCAGTAGAGTCCTAGTTAGATGTCAAACTAAGACTATTTGTCACTGAAATGACATTTTATAATTAAATTAAATAATAAATAATGTGCTGCCTTGGGTGATATCACGTTTTATTTCTAAAAATAATAACTCATGTTTCTTTTCATAGACGTCGAGGATGAATAACACTACTCTTGGAAACACCTCCTGGCTCACCAGCTTGTACCCACAGACTGTGATATCCAATATAGTCCACCTCATCCTCCAATTCCCTGTCAGCATCTACATCCTGCAGCTGATAATATCAAGACACAGGATCACATCAGAGTACTATGCGTTCAAAATGGAAATTTTTGAAATCTTCATCTCTCTCTATGACATTTTAGTTTTGATTGTACACTATTTTCCAAACACATATTTGCTGAATATCTCAACATTTTTCCTGGGATTTATAATCGCAGGTCGTCCGAGTCTTCTGACATTGATTTGCGTGGAGCGTTACATAGCAGTAGTTAAACCTGTGGTTTTCTTGAGGTGTAAGTCACTGAAGTGGAAGCTAGCCCTGTCTGGGATAATCTGGTTGTTGACATTGTTATTTTGCTGCTTCAGAATGTTATTGATACCATCTTTACATTGGGTTATTATAGTGCAGACCACCTTGTATTGTGTGGTCATGATTTACTGTTGTATTGTTACTCTTCTGGTCCTAAAACGGCCTGGTCCAGGTGAAGGGGTCAGGCAGGGAGAGGGGATGAACAATGTGAAACTGAAGGCTTTTAGGACCATACTGATCATCACAGTATCAGTTATCACCACATATGTCCCCTTGACGACCACTCTGATTGTGAGAAATTTCTTGACTAAGAATGTGTTTCGGATACTCGTAAATGTGTGCTACACCTGCTCCACCCTTACAGGGCTTGTCCAGTCTTTGCTGTTCTTCCGGAGAGCTGGTAAACTGACTTTTATCAAGTGGCCATAACATGGACGTATGTGATATTTGATGCAATTCTTTAAAAATGACCACCTATTTCAACCTTATCATCATAACTGACAACTTAAATTTGTTTCAGTAGCAGAGCGCACTTTTCAAGCCTTACATTTTGTCAGCCTGGACATTATGCAAAACTACAATTTCTGCCAGAAATAATCAAAGTTCATGGACTTGTGTGTTTGCATGCCATTTTCTAAAATCCGCTGGAACAGATGGAACGTCTTAACAGAAAACATTGAGTTTATGCTTGAGTAAGATGTCAGTACAGAGCAGAGAGTGGACACAGTCTTTTGGCCAAAAATCACCTGGCTCTGTCATTTTTTACAACCATGTTAAAAATCAAGAATCCATATTTCACCCTGATAAGTAAAACACAGCTGTTTATGTTTTCATCCTCCAAATTCAAGGCAATTCAGGTGCCAACTTAGTTTAATTGAGAATTTTAGTTCAAAACTATAATTGTGATTGGTTGGTGCCAACAGAGCTGATTGCATCTTTGTACTTTTTGATATCTAGATATCAGCATAGATTAACCAGCAACACGATGATCAAATCGGCAATTACATCTTTGGTATCACTGCTTTTCATCTGGATGTTACTTTCCCAGACATTCTTATCAACTTATTATGAGGTAGCCAGCACATCCTGTGTGTACAGTTTATGGCAACTATTAATCTGTGCTATTCTGATGCTACAAGGGTGATCATGTGTGTAAATATACACAGATCATAAGAATCTGTTAATAGTTCACTGGTGACTATCTGAGAATTTTAAAAAGTTGTTTTAATGGTATAGTTGACTAAACAGCTAATCATGACAATATTGAAAACATTGTATAACAACTGTATTATATATTAGTATTTTAAAATACTCTAACAGGGATTGCTTTACCCGGCAATGCTTGCACTGGCTCACTACAATTCAACGGTCATGTATATTGCTTAAATGTAGTATGCTTGCTTACCAGAGATTTAAGATATCTGATTTTCTAAGCTTTGTTAGTCATTGAAGGAATTGATTTTTCAGGAGTCCTGTTCCTCCCTGCCTGACGTTGGAAGATATTCTGAAAGTATGCTCAGTCTTTTTATAGGGAAGCTAGATGGCAAGATGGTTGGAAATCACAGTCTACTGGCTGGTGTATCTTTTCTGATCCACTGTGAAGATGCCCAGGCTCCATTCATAATCAATATTGTTCTTGGTCTCCCTGCCAACATGTATGTCATGTGGTTAATATTGGCAGGACCTGAAGATAAAGCTGCAGATAGCTTTTCTCTTAACCAGGCTGCTTGTGAGGTTGCCATCTCTATAGCACGTGTCATTTTTTTAATAGCAGTTAATACAATATCCAATGTTGTGAATTTGACCCATCTGTGATACACGATTAGATTCTCCTTTGGATTTCTATTTTCAGGGCACGCTCATGAGCTGTGTCTGTTTGGAGCACTATTTGGCAGCCGTATATCCTGTGACATTCCTGAAGTACAAGCACATGAGATACAGACTTGTTGGAGCTGTAATGTCTTGGCAGCCAGTGCTCGTGTGTTGTGTCATCCTTATGTGTGTACCATGTCAAGCCGTCATGTGTCTTTTAGCATTTCTTTCACATGGTCTCTGCATGATCTGGACCAGGAGAAGGGAACCAGGAGAACGATGGAATGAACAGTGCAAAAGTGAAGGCTTTTAGAATCATTGTGATCGTCCTTGATTCTGAAGCTCTCGTCTATCTACCCTAGATCATCTCAGTAATTTGGCTTCATGCATTAGAAGAGCACAGTTCTGAACTTTTCTGCATCGCTTTGGTTGCTGGATTTTCCCACTTCTACATTTATAGAGCCTGATACATCCAAACTCTACGAAACTCAGTTAAAGAGCAGCTTTTCGGTGGTTGAAAATCTTACTGTTGCTGACCTCCAGAGGTTTCAGAGGAGGTCTGTTCACCCTGCTGCAGTGATGTGTGAGTGTACTCAGGGTGAGGTTAGTACACTGTGACATCACCTATGGGCGTGGTCACAGTTGTTTGTGTATACTACTCTGCCGTCTTACACTTGCTTAACTATTCAGTTCTTTCAGTGAATTATTGTTTTCTTGTACATTTTTTTCATATAGTTTTGTATAAATAACTTTGTTAAACTTGAAAATCTTTTTTTTTTTCCTTGAGTTTCTTGAGCCTTATCTGTTGTGTAGGAGGGTGACATTGTGGGGGGGACATGGCTACTTTTTGGTTTAGTTAATTGTAATATAAATGTAGCCCAAGAATGTGTGAACATTTGTAATGATTTGACAAAAAAACATTTACTCATGAATTGTGTATTCTAAACACTGCTGTACATCTGCGCTGTAGCTGATTCTTTTTACAAGCTTGCATATTAGAAAAACACTCAGATTGTTCATTTTCTATTCTTAACTCTTCATTTTAAATTGTAAAGGCTATTGTGTTCTGCAGTTTTCAGAGTTTCAGAGGACAGCGTGGCAGCATCTGTGAGTTTTAGGACTTTGTGAATCACGTGTCTCTTTTGTTAACAGTTTGAGCAATGGCTTCACAACTGATCTTTTGAATATGCAAATACCAGACCCCACATTCCAAACTGTGTCAAAACCAATATCCCTTTGTAGCTAAACAGAGGCGATAAAGAAAAAAACATGCAGCCGCGTGACTAATATAAAAATCTGAAACAAGATTAAGTTTTGCTACTTATAAACGTGATGAACACACACACACACACATGTTGAAGATATAATGTATGAATTGCCTATAAATGTACTTTGTCGCATGATTTAATGATTCCATTTGTTTTTATGGTTATTAAAGTGTGTGATTTTTGTGTTTGGCATTTCTCATGTTGCATGTTCTTGAAACGATGCTACGCTAAAATTTGTTGTTGCAAAATTAAAAAAAATACCAATTAGGCTTTAAAGTCACATGTCTGTTAACATGGAGTCCTGCCCTTTTCTCTCTCTCTCTCTAACTCAGCTGAGTGCAGTTTCTGTGATGACTATAACTGAGAGAGACTGTTCACTAGAGACCCTACACACACCCCATCACCACCACCAGCGCCGCCACCACCACAGCCACCTGCTTGTCATGAACGAAGCCTTTGTGATTGACACAACTATCTCATCTGCCTTCCCCTCACGGCCAGTAAACACCACTGCCAAAAAGCAGTGACCTAGTCTGTTTGATGAGAGCAGATCATAAACTTAATTTTAAAGTGTTCCCAGAGACGGCATTTTAAATTTGAGTTGGAGTTGGAAGTCACCTCAATTAAATTTGTTCCCAGCGGCAAATTACAACCGCCGTCACTGACTCACAGCTCCCCTTCAAAACATGTGAGATACTAGAATGTGATATACTTATCCTTCGCCTTCTTCATCGTCCCTTTTTCCACTTCTATTCAGCTTTTCTCACATCCTTCCTCTCCAGTTCTGCGCTCGGTTAGAAAGTGTGTTTTACATTTACAAATGACAGTCGTTTCAAGGATAAAGGATCGCAATCATACCAATGAGCTCAATGTCACATCACGCATCAGCGGCGGCGCATTCATTTCAGAAAACTCCCTGTTTCAAAAAAGTAGCACCAGCCCACAGTGACAAGGTACCCGACGACTTTTAAACAGTTCAAATACAAAAAGAAAAAAGAAGTTGTCAGTACGATTTTCACATGGTTTATCGTGCATGTGATGTGTAGGAATTAAAGAGGAACCGGTTCATTTAATCCTTTTTCACAGATTCCCACATTGATTCATGACAGAATGTAATTTCTGCAGCAGCGCGAGTAAAGCATTTCAACTTTTATTTGAGAAAAGAAAAAAATCATCTTAACACATTTTACTGGAATTTTGAAGCTCAAATCACACTGTACTTGATGTACTAACTGATCCCACAAACAGCCACTTGTATTAATGTCGGCTTTGTATTTGCCATCCAAATGGTGAACCAGTGCTAAGCGACCGCTCGTTTTTTTTTTTTTGTTGTTTTTTTTTGGTGTTGAGCTTCTCGCTTTGTTTCGTCGCTTTATTTTTGGAAGGAAAGTAAAGGCTTTAAGTGCAGCTGCAGGCTTGCCTGTTGGCAGCTGTATGCTAATGGCTTTCCTTGTTTGTGACTTTGAAATCAAAGCCAGTCTTATTCTGGTCAGTGCTGGCCTCAAGGCTGTCAGTTTAAGGAATGCGGTGAGGGGGGAAGAAAGAATTAGTTAAACCAATTTTGGTTATTGTTATTGACTGAGGAAAGATTATGTGTCAGCGAGTTAGTTAGAAGCTGCGAGCTAAAAGCTTGGTTTTACTTTCAGAGTTGGAGCAGGTTTGGGCATGGAAAAAAAACTTTTGGAGTGTTGGGAAGTGTGAAAACTTCGTCTGTGACTTTATCATGCAAAAATAAGAGATTTGGGAAAAGAATGAAGCAGAAAAAAAAAATAAAGGCAGCATCCCACAACTGGTGCTGCAGATGAAGTGATCGTCGCCACACTTTCCTCTAATCACTTCAGCTCTGTCACTCTTTCTGTCACACTCCCTTCAACTACCTCTCCACCCCCCCTGCCCTGATTCTTTACCTTGCATTTTCTCGCCAAGATTCTCCTTTTTAAGTCCCTCCTCGCTTTTCTTTTCTTCGTATCAATTCCCCTTCTATCTTCCGTCTGTCTCCCTCTACCTTCCTCCCCTCTCTCTATCTTTCATGCCTCCCTCCCTTCCTCTCCATGTAGGCTGTGTGATATGTAAATGCGCAGACAGCTGCTCTCGTTCTCCGAGTTTTGATTCAGCAGTCGGCGTAATTAACGGCTCTGCGAACTGTGACTCATCCCAAACTAGGTGAGAGCAGCACTGTCAGCCAATGAGCGCACTCTTTCTCTCTTTTTCCCTCTCTCCTCTCTCCATCTCTCTCATGCACATTGTGATATTTACTGAGACGGATACTGAGACGATCCCACACCTATCCCCGAAGACTAGCCCTGAAACACTCGGGGTCATCTCCCAGAGACAGACTGGGACATTGTTTTACCTGCCCTCTCTTGTCTTAGGTCTTCTGTCCTCGTTCCACACCGCCGTCTTCCTCCTCACCTTCCTCCTCTCTTTTCGACTACACCCTGCAGTAACTTCTCTGCTCTCTGGCCCTCTCATCCTCCCAGAGCCTACTTATCTCTTTAATGGGGATATCAATTAACATGGGAAACCGGGACCCCCAAGGCCCTCAGAGAATTAATGCATAACATCTTAAGCCACAGAGACAGGCTCAAATGGGCTCCCTCTCCTGCACCTTCCCTCTTTCCCCTTCCTATTTTTCTTCTTCTGCAGAGAAGCAATGATTCATTTCTTCTTCCTGGGTTGGAGCCACTTGCTGTTTATACAGTAGCAGAAGGTTTTATGTTACGTTTTTATAATTTGGCAGGGCTTGGCGAGCCGCATCTGCACACCTATCCCAGTACGATGCAAGCATACACTCTGTTTTGACAACATGGCAGGTGTGGAGATTTGACTATGGTAATGGTCCAGGGGTCTGGGTGGATATAAAAAGATAAGGCAGGCGAAATTACTAGGCTTTAAATCTAAAACGACGCAAAGGGCGATGTAAATAAAACTACCAGTTACATGTGGCCATATCATAAATGAATAATCAGTGTGTTGCTCTTCCTAGTACGTGCTGCATTTCAATAGGTTTGATTTTTAGAAATTAAATTACAATTACTGCCCTGATGAAAATTATTAGTTGTGTTTATAAAATGATTTTGTCTTGCATCCATTCCTGCCAGCACTGTGCAAAAGCACTAAAAGCATGTGTGCAAAAGAGGTGTTGACAAGTGGGGGTATTGCAGTTATTCTTGATTTGACGCCACACAAAGAAATTAAAATTGTAAGTTGACTCCAGGTCAGGATCTCCAGTCTCCTGCAGTAAACTCTACAAATGTGCAATCTGTTAAAGCACTCGATGAGAGAACGCGGCAGTCATCAAATTCACGGTACAACAACTTCATCCTGTTATTGATAATAGTGAGTCTGCCTCAAGCTGCTGAGCAGGTTTTTAATCTACACGGGAATGTATGAATGTATCAGGCTCAGCTCTTTCAGCAAACAGGTGATGGTTTTAAAAACGTGTAAAACCTGCTCAATGCAACATTTGTAAATTATTAGTGACAGCGTATTTTAGCTAAACTGTTGACTGGACATGGACCATGGCCACATAACACGACAATCCATGACATGAGTCTGACCTTTACACTGCTACCTTTCACCACACTCCATAAGCATCAATCTATGGTGTTGCATCGACACTGGATGTTGGTATTGAATATAAATCTTGTCCTGCAGAATCATCTGACGTTATTCCTACAGAGAAACTGAGCTGGGTAGTGTTGCTAATGCAGCGACTGTCAGGCAAATTCTGAACAAGATCCCCATGACAGGTAGGAATTACTACGATTTTTAGAACGTAATCTTGTTAGAGACAAGAAATTAGTTACAGATTATTATTTTTTTCCTATAGTAACTTCCCCAACTGTGGCAATCAGTTATATTTCACTGCACAGAATAATTAATTTACCAGCAGGGGTTTGCAAGTACAGCTGCTCAAAGTCATTCACTCCTCTGTTAAATCAATGGTTGCTTTACTTAAAAAGCGCTTTTCAAGCGTTCTGAACTGGCGGGCCGGCTTTATTGTGTGTATTTGTTGGGAAAGCCGCAGAAAAGCACCAGGCACTCCAATCCGCAAACCAGACTTCAGCTTCAGAGGCACCATGCATTGTGCTTTGTGATAGGCCTTTCTCACAGCAGACAATATGACTTATCATAGAGAAGCACAGGTGGAACCAATAACATTAATGATGACTTTGTTCTGCTCAAGTGTCCCAGTAAACAACGACGGCGTGACAGTGCGCGAGCGCGCACGATCCTGAAACTGAAGCAGCAAAATGGAATTCAGCCGTCATTAGTTTCATTATTTATATGTGTATTTCTCCTACTGTCATTTGTCAAATTGTCTTTGAAAAATCATTAGTTCAGTTTCACTAAAATCCAAGTGCAGTGAACTATAGTGCAGCATTTGTAGTCAGTGGAGATGTGTTTGTTAGTGTAGAAGTCTTATCTTGACCTCAGATCACTTAAGGTCAACTGATGGAACGATGGAAGAATCAGGTCGGTCAAGAATAGTACTCAAAAAAGAATTCAGCAAATTCAATAAACCAATGATTAATGAAATCAACTTATTTCCACAGTGTAATAAGATATACCTTTATTTGTCCCACAGTGGGGAAATTTACATTGCACAGCAGCAAGGTTATAGTAATTAAAGAGTGATAAACAGTATAAACAGAAGGTTTTTAAAAAAAGTATCAGAAATCAAGAAGAATAATCACATATATTGTGCTCTACTGTGTCTGTGTGACAAAACAAACTCTCATTAACATTTCTGATGTTTGTCATTATCGTGTGCTATTGTTTGTGCAAAGCCACGTTTCACCGGTTGCGCCTTTAATAATAGTGAGTCAGTAGCAGTAGAAGCTTGGGTAGTAGACACTGAGGTGAACAAAAGTGTTATATAACCGACAGTGTATTTCACACGGAAAGCTTAGAGGCCACAATCCTCAAGATGACTCAGTGTGTTTAGTTGCTTGCCTCCCCTTCCTCAGTTGAAAGAGGGTATCATAAATATTATCTTCAACCTCCCAAATCCAACAGGGTGACTTGACCTCATGGTGTGAGGTTACATTAGGCCTCTACTTTCTGCTGTGTCAGAGTCTAAGGTCAACAGTGAAATGACATAATCAATGTCTAAATAGAGACACTGTCAGGGGGGGTGATGACCTGTAGTGGCAAAAGATGATATAGACTAACATTAATGGCATTATTGATATTCCCACTCATCTTAAAAAGAAACACTTCACCCCCACTTCACCCTCTTACACACAAGAAGTAATAGTCTCGTGGGAGTTTATTTTGCTTTCTCAAACATTTAAGCTTTAACAGATCAGAGTCGGGAAAAGCGACTTATGCAGGAAAATGAATTCATGTTCTCTTGTTCCTCACAGTAGTTCAACTGTGTCCCACGAATATAAGCGCTTTCAAAGCAAGCGCACGCCTCCAAAACACACAGCTTCTGCCTTAACCCATCCGAGACTGATGTGGTCAAAGGGGTGAGTTAAACAGCTGCCTCTGAGTTATAATTCAAAAGCAATCAGAGCTGATCCCATTCATATCCATTATGCTCTGAACTGGATCGATAGTGACAAGGTCTGCAGCTCATCGCTCTGGGGTTGTCAGCAGGGGAAGTCCTAATCTATAGGAAAATGGCCGGCCACCAGCTCAGGCTGCAGGAGGACCATATAAATGAAACATGGATGTTTATCAAGCTGGATAAGATTTATTTAGATTTGTGTATGATTAAGTGTTTGATGTTGCTCTTTGAACACAATGTGAGCCAGGGGTTTATCAGATGGGAGGGGTGCATGTCTGTGTGTGTGTGTGTGTGTGTGTGTGTGTCTGCTTGTGTGAGAATGTGCATATGTGTTGTCTTTTTTTCCCCCTTTATGGCGTTTGAAACGCTCTTTTTTTTTCTTATTTAAACCATGTTGCTTTGGTACCCCCTGAGCTTTCAAACCCCTGGGTGGTCGATATGGCCTAGTTTTTGAATTTCCTGCTGCACACGGAGAGGCACACAAACAACTGACACACATACAATGCACCATCAGCCCCACTCGTGTGGCACGCACACACATGGCAATACAGACCATGTAAGCGAATCGACAGAACATGTATGAAGGTGCCTGTTTTTTTTTTATCCTTTTTCATTCCAGAGAGGACAAGAAAAGCATCTGAAGAGGGGAAAAAGGGAGGATGAAGCAAGGGAGGAGGTGAGAGAAGAGGAAGGGGAGGGGATGAGGAGGGGGGTAGAAGGAGGAAGAGGAGGGGAAGAAAGGGAGGGCTGAAATATAATAATGTGTCACAGTATATGGAACTGAGCCAAGACACACGCTGTGAATAATCTGTGGTGGTTTTTTGCTGAACCGGTTGTTGTAGCATTAAAAATATAATGCCAAGTATGTCCCAGTGTCTGGCTTGCCTTAATGATGACAGCCCAGGGGACGGATAATTAAGACAAAGGGATGAGCAGTTTGCCTCTATATAGCTTTAATAGTTTTCCAATGGGTCTTATTCAATGTTATTGTTAAGGACATTGATACTCTGACCAACTTAGTGATCTATCAGTGCTGGATTATAGGAGACCCACCATGAAGTACTATTACTACACGGTGTTCTGGATGTACACATTTGCATAAAATACATAAAGAAAAGAAAAGTCTACTTTGTCTATAAAAACATGTCCCACCAATCTCCAAGGTCTGCAGCTGTTTAATACGTACAGCAAAGCGACGTTAAAGACGCTGAGCCTGCATAAGAAACACGGGCAAAGAATTTCCTCGTATTATTTGGGTGAATCATGAAAGCGAATACAGATGGACAGATGGATACAGATATAACAGCAGGCGCATAGCAATAAGATTCATCACCTTGAAATCCAGGTTTAGACCTAAATCTACTGAAGTGTTGAGTCCCAGAGTGTCTTAAATAAACCACTCCGAAGCCAACGTAGCTTTTCACAAGGAAAGTCTCTAACTTTTAAATCCAGAAAGTAAAGGCTTTAAAATATGCACTCCTGCCCTTCGTTATGACTTCCTCTGTCTGCCCTTTGCAAGGAGAAATGAAAACGATCTGATTGATTAACCAGTTTTCTGATCGACCAGTTGACTCATTGATTCACGTATAGGGAAGTATCTTTTAACACTTGTCTCTCTTCGGGAACAGTTTCATTTGAATACACCAGAAAAAAAAAATCAAAGAGGTGGATAGCATACAGCACAGGAACGGATCAATATCTCAACATTTATGCAATGTTGGACGTATCAGAAAAAAGCCAATGAACCCACATACTGTACATGTACATACGGATACATAGAGTTACACAAGTAACAACGCTGACACGCACATACAAACACACACACACACATTTCATCCCACATGCTCTGTAAATAGAGAGCAGGATGTTGCAGACATTTGGGTGCATGAACAAACAAGAGATGCTCCTAGAAAGAGAGAGAGAGAGAGCAGAGAAGGAGGGACATGAGAGAGACAGAGAGAGAGAGAGAGAGAGAGAGAGAGGGGATAAAGAGACAAAGAGGATGGAAACACAGAGAGAGAGAAAAGGAGAGCTAGGGGTAGGTGGACAGATGAAGTGGTGACTCAGGAATGAGATATGAAAAGAAAAGATTCAGCACTTGGAATTATTCTCCTCCTCCTCCTCCTTTCTCCTCTATCTCTGTGGACAGGAAAGGTAGCATGAGACTGACAAGGATCTCACATTGAACTTTGCCCTTTTTCCTCCTCACTCCATCCATCTGCTCTTCCCTCTCTCTCTCTCTGTCCTGTCCCCTTGTTTCTTTTTCCTCTCATTCCTTCTCTTTGTCTCCTCGTGCAGCAGAGTGTCATGAAGTCTGTCAGTCTTTCCCTGAGAGCAGCAGCAGCAGCCACCAGGCAAGTCAAGATTGCGGTTAATAAAACAGAGGATATTCAGGAATCGGGACCCTTCTGCCTGCAGAATGTGCAGAATTTTTTTTTTTTTTGATATGAAAGTATAATACAAACATGAAATAGAGAACAATACTAGTAAAATGAAATACTACAGTGGTTGGCACTGTTGCCAAACACCAAAAACAGAATCAGAAACAAAAAGCAACATTACACCTACACATTTTTTTTGTAGCTTTCATCTCCTGCTGTCATTGTTGTATTCCTGTAATGATGCTGTAATATCTGACCAGAGCCCATTCGTCTCCAGTCAAGATCTTCATCCTGCCTTCATCTGGCTGTGTGAACTGGTGAAGAGGGGGACAAGTGTCACCTGTGAGATTTGGATGAAGGAGACAGAATCAGAATCATTTTACATTCTACTGTCCATGCTGCAGACATGTCAAGTACTGTGTGTGTGTGTGTGTGTGTGTGTGTGTGTGTGTGTGTGTGTGTGATTTGTTTATATTTATTTACTGGTATACTGTGTTTGAGAAATGGATGTAGTGTCATGTTTGTTTGCTCACTTTCCTTTTTGTTCCTCCCCCCATGGAAATTGCGTAGTCGCGGTGTTAAGCCTCCCAGATGTCAACGCATCTTGTCTCATAATCAATTAGAAGATGATGGCCTGAACAATAGCGACGCTCATTAAATATATGGCATCTGCAGTGTGAAACGGTGCCAGGTTATGGCTTTATTTCAGAAAAGTGTATTCATTTTTAAGATGATTGTAAAAGCCTGATCTTTGTTTAAGACAAGGCGGCCTGAAAACGCTGCTGTGAATCCTGCCCCATGTTAGTTCATTCATTCATTTTACAGCATGTCTTCAAAACTGAACAATGTGTTAATGTAAAAGTACTGGCGGAATGTAATTAAGTACATTTACTTATGCAATGTACTGCAGCTTTATACTTCCACTCTGCTACATCTCAGAGGCAAATATTGTCCTTTATACTCCACTACATTTATCTGACAGCTTTAGTTACTAGATACTTTTCACATTACAATTTTTCATCCCCTTCTTGTTGGACGAAAAACCACGTATCACCAAATTTGGTGATTTTTATTTTTCTGATGAACTGAAGGATTAAGTGTTCCTTTATGGATTTAGAAAATTCTCCTACTTCTTAAGCTAAATAAACTAATTTAAAACCTCATTGGATTAGCTGTAAAATGCATCTACACAAAGCCGAAAGCGAGACTGTTTTTCCGAGCTCGTGAAAAGTTGACTTTTTAGAGGTACGTGCTTCATATGATAATCCAATAGAATATGATGCATTGCTGTAGATGAAACTACTCAACAGTATATAAAGTAGTTAAAATTGGCTCAACCTTAAAAACCTACAGCAGTAAAATGCAACATTAATACAGCAATAATATTCATCCAAAAACATCATATATACTAGTAAAAGACTAATGGAGCTTCCTACTGCAGGATGAGTACTTTTACTTTGATAGTTAAAGTAAATGTGGCTGTTAATACTTTTACTGAAGTAAGGTTTTGACCCCATGACTTTTACTTGTAGTGGAGTATTCTAAACAGTGTGGCAGCTAAGTAATCTTAATACTTTTACCACCACTGTTTAAAAGGAGACATAAATCTGCTGCTTCAAGATAGGAGGAGGAATTGTGCATTTGTGTTTTTCCACAAATTAACATGTGGGTTATAAACACCGCAAGTGCTGCAGGTCTCTGGAGACACCTCCACCACCTGAGGTAAGTCTGGCTGGGAGCCAGAAAGTCCCAGGTCATCTCTTTGAAAGCATCTTTGAGGAGGCTACTGTACCTTGAAGAGCATGAAGGAAGGTAGATGCAGTTTGAAGTTATCGCCCTCCCTCTCTTCCTCACTTTTTCTTTTTAACAAATCCAAATTAGCTTTATTGGTGATGTAAATAAGTAGCCCCAGACATGTTGTGCAGGAATTGTATAATCTGAGTGTACAGTTCTTATTGACTGCACCAGTAGTCTATCATTGTATCTTAGCCCCTAGCATGAACCTCAGAAGTTCCTCTGTAGATTTGGAAATTATTGATCCGATTATTGATGAGTTCACATGTTCTATTCTTTTGTGATCTTTTGTCTCATCTCTTGACCCACTTGAAGAACTTTAACATGGTCGGTTTGTTTAATTCAATTCTGTGGATCTGTCTCTGCATCTCAAATCCAAATTATCTTTATCTGTGATGCAAATAAGCAGTCTGTAGTATTTCCAAGACAGGTTGTGCAAGAATTGTGTAATCTTTCTGTGTGTGTGCACAGTCTTTCCTTGTCACTGCCAGTCTCATCATAGTATTATAACCTTGAACATGCATACGATACCTTTAAGTTCCTCTGTAAAATTGGATATGCATCAACACTTTTGATGAGTTCACAATTTCTATTTTCTTGTGATCTTTTGTCTCATCTCTTGACCCACTTGAAGAACTTTAACATGGTTGGTTTGTTTAATTCAATCCTGTGGATCTGTCTCTCACCACTGCACCTCTGATCCAAATTATATTTATTGGTGATGCAAATAAGCAGGCTGCAATATTTCCAAGACAGGTTGTGCAAGAATTGTGTAATCTCTCTGTTAGTCTGTGTGTGTGTGTGTGTGTGTGTGTGTGTGTGTGTGTGTGTGTGTGGTGTGTGTGTGTGTGTCACTAGCCACATCACAGTATAATAACCTTCAACATGCACCTGAGATGCCTTTAAGTTCCCCCGTAAAACTGGCAACGCAACACCACTTTTGATGAGTTCACGTGTTCTGTTTTCTCGTGATGCAAAGGTGTTTCTTTGTCTCATCTCTTGACCCACTTGAAGAACTTTAAAGCGGTTGGTTTTGTTTAATTCAATCCTGTGGATCTGTCTCTCACCACTGCACCTCTGATCTCTCTCTCTCTCCCTCCCTCTCTCTCTCTCTCTCTCTCCCTCTCTCTCTCATCCGGAGCTTATCTCGGTGCGCATCGTCAGCATCAGTTTGAAGTCAAATCTGACAGCCGCTGCCTCCTTTTTTATTCCGTCTCTTTCACTCTCTGCCGGTCATCCCGTCTCGTTTAAGAGGTACAGACCCGGATTAGAGAGCTGAACGTGTGTAATTATTGATGTACTTTTCTGTATTTGGGTGGGTGGGGGGTTGACCTCGATTGGCGCCCGGGATGAGAGAGAGTCTATAGGCTGACGCGCTTTTTCTCTCCATGTGGTCTCACCTGTTTTCTGGCTCTTACCTTGTGTCTCTCTGCAGCTCGGTCGGGACTGTGGGAGTCTGATCGCTGTCTCCAACTTGGGGCTGAAGAAAGAGGGGGAAACTCCTCGGGATTCTCCGTACACCGAGCTCTGATCCGGATCCTCTGGTGAGCGCACTTTGACCAAAAAAAAAAAAATGTTGCATGATGTGAACCTTTTGCATTCTTCTTAAAAGTGCTCCTTTTGATTTATTGTGCAGATTTACAAAACATGCATGTCTATAAATGCATCTCGCACTTTTTTTATCAGAAGCGTTTTCTGGACTATTTTCTTGCGCCGCGAGCTGCAAAAGCCTCCTTCGCTCCTCTCTTTCCAATTTTTTTCCTTCCAAGTTCTCGCTTATTATGCATGAGAATGAGCGCATTTGTGGCAATGATCAGTCGGTATTCTCATCATGAAGAGAGTAAAATTGGAGGAGGGGGGTGAGGGAAGTGGGGGGGAGAGATGAGGTGAGAGGAATGTGAGAAGAAAGATTTGAGGGATCCCTCAGGGAAGCTGCAGCATCCCTCCTTTTATGAGAGGGATTTTATTAGTCCCTTATTCCTCCACAATGATGCCATTGTCTGATATTGTTCTAAAGCCTCTATTTAATATGCTATTATTGTCATGACTCCTCTTTATATATGCTGTATATATATAGTGACAGCCCACAGTACTGCTGGCTGTGCTGTAGGCAGAAATCTATGGGGCCATTTGCTGCTTTTATTGTCCTGTTTATCAATTAAGCTTGTCTATAATGGAGATATCACACTTCCTCCAACATAAAACATTACTCTCCCACACACCATCCGTTAGCATCTCACCTCCCACATAGCCACACTTGCTGTCCACAGCCGATTATCTGGTTATGTGCCACCATTTGCACTAATAGAGAGTCCCTACTTAATGTAATGACAACTCCGATCTGTCAGCCCGTGCACAACAGAGGGCCGCTTAAAGGCTCGTAAGCGGTGTCATCAAGGGCAGATTGAGAAGCCGTAAAAGACACAGAGGACGTGACAAAGTGCCGGTGGAGGTTGTTTGAGTAGTTTGCTGATGTGTTTTATTGTCCATGTACAGTGTGGGGCTGTCATCGTGAGGCATGTCCCCAAGAATGTGTGTGTGTGTGTGTGTGTGTGTGTCTGTTTGTGTGTGTGTCAGCTCTGCTCAGTCATGTGTATGCAAGGAAAGAATAAGTGAGCGAGAAGAAAAGAGGCACAGAGAGAGAGAGAGATTATGCTAACTCAAAGTATTGGAGGAAGAGGAAAACCCATGTAAGCAGTTTTTCTTTTGGCTTATATATTTATATATTTAGCTGTCAGGGCCTTCGCTGATACACAGTAGGTTCTTCTGGCTTTGACATGCTTGTCACCAGCATGAGGTTTATATGAAAGAAGGCCATTGCTTACTTTAGCCTAGCTCTGCCACTGCAAGACAAACAAGGGGAGGGTTAAGAGGATTGACCGAACAAGACCACCGACTTAAACCAGCAAATGAACGCGGCTTATAACTCAGGTATAGCGTGAGAGGAAATTGCTGGACAGTGGATGAGGATCCGCTGTGTCGTACCTCCTTGCTCAGTAATTTGCAGCGGCCCAAAAAGCTCAGGTGAGAGAACGCGGGAAGAAATGATTCGCTCCACCAGCAGGTGATATTCAATAATCAGGATTTGTGTCATGTTTCTGGCTAAATGTAAAAAAAAGCAATAACATATCAAAAGAATTTATTTCAATAGAGAAAGAGCGTCCCGTGTCATCCCTCCTCAATTTACCTCCAGCGCTCTCTTCAGATGAGTGCCGGGTCTGGGATTCACGCAGATGATTCAGCAGAGATGTTTAACCTCATTGTAAACACGGCCGGGCAATCACGCAGCCATTTAAACCCAGCGACCCCCATCAGTTTCTTGTCAGGTGAAAATCAGATGACGCATTCTGGGATGATGTGATGAGACGGTGTCGCTGATTGCAGTCAAGATGATGATGATGACAGTATTCTGACTAATGATAGTTATGATACCTATCATCTGATTATCACGGTTGCTGATAATAAAGTAGGCAGGTGTAGGTGCATTACATCATGGCGCTGCAGTCAGGAGAACAGTGCTACATCTCCAGAATAAGATCAAAAGGACTTGATTTCCCAGAATGCTGTTGACTTAAGAGCTGTGCTTCTCATATTGGCACAGAGGCAAACACCGGGTTAAAGGGCTCTTGCAAGAAGCAGACAAGTTGAGTATCTTTTGACAGCATGAAAGAATGGATCTACTTGTATTTTGGCGTTGTTGTGAAGATGGTGTGCTGGCAGCATCATCGCAGTCTTAAGAACATGACAGTCCGTGCAAAATGGTAGCGGCGCACAAAGCCAATCCTGATTTCTCCATGTGACAGATTGTGTGTGTGTGAGTGTTTTTTTTTTTTATTTCCTCCGCTTTTTGTTTGTTCTCGCAGACACACACTTACTAAATCGCACATAACAGGCACATACGCACTCTTACGCACGTTGTCTAATTTTTAACATGGACTAACATGACAAACAAGGCGTTTGACACGTCCTCAAAAATACCAAAAACACATTGATGCGGGGCTGCAGTCGCACTTGCCTACACACTTAGGTAAAACCTTATTGTGTCTTGGACGTTTCCACCCATTCTGTAATACAGTACGTGGCCTTGGGCTTAAAAATATCTTGAGTACAAACACACATACACGCAGACACACACGGTTTTAGCAGGGACAGCCCTGTTGTGCTGGCACAAAACCAGAGAGCTGGTGATAACGAGGTTGAAGTTAGTTAGGATTTTAGCTGCGCCTCAACCTCCTAACACCCTTTCTAAATCTGATTCATCCCAAAATGAAATGTTTTTCCAAGAGAGGGAGATGAAAACGCTCTCTTTCCCTCTCTCTTTCTCTCTCCCTCCCTTCTTCCCTTGCCAAATACAGTTGAGCTCAACTCACCCCCCCCACCCCTCCCTCTTTCTATTACTCTCATACTCTCACACACTATCTGTTTCACACCCCGTTCCTCCCTCCCGTTCTCTCACATCTCTCTCTTCTCTCCTCCCCTGGCACCTCGATGTGTTTCTCTTTAATTGAGATGCATTTCAATGTGGTGCAAATTAGCTTTCTACAGCTCCAGTCTAAACTTGCAACCTGTGTGTGTGTGTGTGTGTGTATGCTCATGCATGTATGCGTGCATGTGTAATCTATATGTGTGTGTGTGTGTGTGTGTGTGTGTGTGTGTGAAAAGAATTCCCACAGTTGAAAGCGCTACCTTCCTGTTCGTTTCTCCAACGCGTCTTCTGATGCCTCCTCTCTCCCACAAACTTACATTTTTAGTACAGCATTAATAACATCCACTGCTTTAGACTCCTTTAGTTTGTGTCTTTTGGCTGGAGGAATTTACTTGCCCCCCCTTCTCCCTTTGGATTTGAATTATGATCTGTACCTCTGAGAGATGCCAGTGCATGGCAGCTCATTAGGGACAGGGCTGGAAATCAGGAGGGTCGGGTGGGGGGTGGGGGGGTTATAGAGGCATGTTTCGATTATGCAATGCTTGTGTTTCTCAGCTGATCTGATGCTGTTTTTGCTAAAGCAAAAGGCAAGCTGGTGATATTCTGTCCACCGTGCAAGGTGATTGCATGAGTGAAGGGGCGCTGCCAGAGAACTGGAGAGAACAGTTTGCCTCTCGTAGCGAGTTGTTTAGTCGACCGCTCGAGTATTGAAATCACGTCCACAAGCGAATCATTGCCAGTTAACAGGTTGTGGAGAGTTTTCTCTTCTCCTTTTTTGAGGAACTTGAATACAATCTGAAAATTAGCGCAGTGGTTTCCAACCTTGGGGTCGAAACAACCCAAGGGCTCAAAAGATGAATCTGATAAACAAGACAAAAACATTTCTGCTATGCAGCACATCTTCAGTTCCCTTTCTGACCTTTCTCTCATCTTTGCTTTTTTGTGGTGAAACACCCGAATGTTTTAACTTTTGAGGCTCCCAAAAACTCTTCAGTGGAAACAATCTGAGATGATTATTCTTGGGTTGAACTGCCCTCTTGTGCAGCCTGTGATATGGGGGTTGCAAGTAAATGTAGCTTATCTTTAAAGGGTCTCAGACCAAAGAGGTTTCCAACCACTGAATTATTTGAAACTGTGAAATGATCTCACCTCTTGGCAGATACCTGCACTTCTTCAAACAAATGAAAGATTTATATAGTGGATAAATACAGTGGAGTGTCTTGAAGCAGGCTTTTCCAGGTGGTCTCTAGCGTGTGCACATGTGTGTGTGTGTGTGTGTGTGTGTGCAAGCTGTGCATGTACACTTCATGCCACTCTGTGTGTGCGTATGCATGCACACATGCATGTGAGAGAGCAAGAGGAGTCGTTAGGGAGAGTGATGCTGACAGTGGGGTGACCTTGGGGCTCCCAGTCTTCCTCCTGTCGATGAAGGGGATGACTTAGTGCCTCCCTCCCCACCCATGATGGCTCATTTATTATCATTAGGCACACAGTCAAAAGATGCTGCTCAGACCCTCAAAACAGAGTGGTGCGTCTGTGGGTGCGTGTGTTTCTCTTTGTGTGTGCGTGCATCACTGAGAGTGAGAGACAACAGGACAGAGACAGAAAAGGAAGTCTTATCTGTTATGATAAGTGTTGCACATCTGAGCATATGTGTCTGTCAGTCTGTGTTTGTCACAGATACGCCTGCCTTTGTGTTGGCTTCTGAACGTGTGTTTATCCATATCTTGACGGAAGATGCGCTCGCCTGTCAGTCCACATCTGCCGGTGAGACGCGTCCCTCTGCCTGCTTACCATGCAGCGTAAATAACGGTACACGCCATAACCCTAACCTTACGTCACCTCAGCCAGCCAGCGAGCAACATCAGTGGTATATGGGTACATCAGGGCAGGCCTCTGTGCTATCGTTTCTCAGCATGATGGATGGAGACTTCTGCAGGCCAGTCAATACCCAATCTGAGCCCCACTGTCCTGATTTAAGATACAGCAGCACCCAGGTGACACACTCAGAAGCACGCCACTTTAATCACTCTGAGCATCAACTCTACACTGCCAAGATTGGTGTGTGTGTGTGTGTGTGCGTGTGTGTGTTTGTGTGTGTGTTTGTATTAGTATCTCACTCCATCAAGCACTGCTGTAATCGCACAGCGATCGGCAAGTGGCTGCACTTCTGACAGAGCAATCTCTGAACCCATTGGCTATGATGATTTAGCCTCAGGGGGCAATGGCCAATGTTTCACGACTTCCGGTGGAGCCAGCGGATATCCGGATAATGGATGATAGGTATCCGGGTTACGTCTTCCTCTTCTGTGTGCTGGTCATTGGTTACAGTCCAATTAGCAACTTGAGACTCTTTCCAATGATGTTTCAGTTAATATTTATGAACAGATATGTGCATATGAAAGCTGATACATTTTTAAAAAGCTTATAAAAAGATTGTCATTTCGGCCAATATGTTCCACCTCTTTGTACTCTGAACATGGACTGTTTACCTGCATGCAGTCAAAGCTGCTCAAACACAAGTGGTCAATACCACTCAGACTACAAATGAACTATAAATGGGAACCAGAACACTTACAACACCAAACTGTTGTCCATTTATAGAGTTAACATTACATTATAATGAAGAGGAAGTAAATCAAGTGATGTTCACAAGGGAGGAGTTATGCTGTGTGTAGCTTGTCACAGAAAACATACAAGAAGAAAGAAGGTGGAGGAAAGAGAATAAAATCTGTGTGAAGTCTTTTGTAAAACTGAAAGCTGTCACACAGTAACCCTCTCTCTCTAAAACATCTTTATATATTCCTAATTGATTTGCCAAATGGAGGAAATGTCAGTTCCGCCTGGATTAGATTCAGTGGCAGTTTTTCCCATCCATCAACCATGACATCTTTATATTAAATGACGGAGAGGAGGCCGGGGTGGATGATTGGGTATACAAAGCATAAAAGACTTTGACACCAGGGAGTGAGATTTGTGTCTCCCAGATGTCGTGATGTTTAGGATTCCAGTCCAGTTGGTTCAGGATAGCATTTATTTTTTTCAATATTTAAACAAGACTATAACCTGTCCCTTTAACCTTAACCTTAAAGTGCATTGAGGATAAAGCCTTAAAAACATTACTCATGCTTTAGTAAGGAGCAAGATTATAGTGAGAATAAATGAAATATTCCACACACAAAAAATCCAAAAAAGTTGGGCCGCTGTGTAAAATGTTGATTAAATCAGATTTTGATGGTTTGCAAATCATTTAAACCCTGTAATTGAAAATGGATCAGACAACACATTGAATGTTCAAACTGAAAATTTTACTGTTTTATGAAAAATATATGCTCGTTTTAAATTTGATGCCAGTAGTGGAAATCACTCCATGGGCTGACTGCAGTCCCGACTTATCACCCATTGAAGACATTTGGCGCATCATGAA
>JBBMOC010000021.1:2601294-2695395 GCA_037975185.1 Centropyge bicolor | reverse complement strand
GAGAGAGAAAGAGAAACTCTACATGAAAGCTTCTCAGAGTCCCCATACAGCGCTCAGATGGGGCTGATTAAAAACCCAAAGCCTTGGTTTTCATCCACATTTAGGATTCACATAAAATCAGATACATTACGCACTCTCACGTCCAATCACTTATATGCACATTCACGTGCGCACACACACCAGACACGCGCGCGCTTTACCCCCCTCATTATCTTCCTCTTATTTCACCCATTTGCTCCCTGTCGTTCTCTCTTTGTCTCACTCTCTTAAACACAAACTCAGACTATAGAGACGAAGGTGATTCTCCCAGATACGGCGCGAGTGAACAGAAACGACGTCGGGCGTCCGAGTCTCCCTCATCGCTTTACGCCACTCTGTTCTCTCTAATTCCATACATGGCACACACTCGGGAATAACCCTGCGCTGTACTCTTTGCCGGACTTCCCAGCACACCTATACATCACTGTCCATCTCTGCCGCTCGCTCTCTGTCTCTTTTCCATCTATCACCCCACCCTCCACCCACACCCTTCCCCACCCTCCACCCCCACCACAATTGTTCTGGGTTTCATGTCTATTTATTTTCCTCCTTCTCCCTCTCTTTCACAGCTAATGTGCAGCCTCATCTTTGTCCTTTCTCCTCTCTCTTCTTCAAATTCCCACGGCACAAAGGGCTTAGCTACTTCTCAATAAATGTAACAACATGCAGCCTCCTGTTCTCTACCATAACCCCCCCACCCCAACCCCCCCCCTCTCTCTCTCTCTCTCTCTCTCCCATCTCGCCTCCCTGTCACTTCTCCCTGTCTCGGCGGGCTTCCTACTAGTGCACACTTACAGTCACAAGATAAAGCATGCAACCTCTGCCTTATCCCTCTGTGTATTATATAAAACCACCATGGTTATCATTAAGCAGGAACACCTTAAAACGCTGCCTCATTCTATATAAAGATCAGACTCTCTTCGGAGCAAAGTATTGACTTAATTAGAATAGAACAGAAACCAGCCACAAATGAGATTTTTTTGAGGATGATTCAGATTTGAGCTGCATCTTTTTTTACATAAGAACATAAACATTTTGACGAATGCAATATTGACATATTGCAGCAGATAGAACTAAAAGCTCAATTTCGCTCTGTGATCCCGGAGCGAGCGCCTCCAGTGATGTGCAGGTTGACACCGCAAACAGATTTAAGAGCAGCAGAGAGTTGCAGTGAATTAGAATATCCTGCCTCCAATGCAAATGCAGTAAGACACCGCGATTACAACCAGATTTAAAACAGACTACAATAGTATACTAACTAAGTCACCTATCATAGTTAATCTAAAGCGTATGCATTTTCAGGTACCTGTGCAACCTTTAACACTTTCCAACATTTCATTTTACTGCAGCGTATTTTAGCTCAAAAGTACTGCATGTTCGGATACTAAACAGTGGAGGCTCGACCTCAAGACACCACTACAGGTTGTTAGAAACTGCTCATTGTGGTATAACAAACTAACATTAAGCATCTTTTTTTTTCTAAATCCTTTAATTTGTATGTAAATGAAAAAAATCTAAAATTCTGAAGAGCAAATTGCTGTGGAATTAAATGGTAAATATGATACTGTTGCTTTGGATAAAAACACAAATTCAACAAATATATTCCAAACTTTTAAAAAGCAGGGCTGTTAAAAGTGTTATGTAGTGGTTTTCTTAGTCAATGTAAACTGAATATAATTAGGTTTTGGACTGTTTGGTTGCACAACACCAGGCATAAGAAAATGTCATCTTGGAAACTCTTTTTACCAGTTTCTTACATTTATTAGACAAATTGAATCAGTGAGAAAATAATTGGCAGCTTAATCATTAGTTAAAATAGTTGCAGTCCTAAAGAAAGAAAAGGTTGAATATACATAATTGTAAACTATGAAAAAATAACAAATTGATTCATTGAGAAAATATTAATAAAGTGATAATAAAGTAATTAAGGGTTACATGTACATGAAGTTAAATTGAAATGTGTTCTTTCATATCTGCCAACATTCACGTTGATATTTCCATGATCGGTCTCCACAGGATTAAAATAGAATGAAAAATAGAATAGAATGAAATTGTGGTTTTTGGAGGACTTATACTGAATATAGAACAGGAACCAGTCAGTTTCAGTTGGAGCCCCCTACCTGCTATACACCGTACATATATATTGCATTCTTTGCCCATACAACTGACTTGTGAAATTTAATACACCAGTAAATACATTCAGGTCATGTTCTTTGGGATCAGCAGCATAAATCAGGAGTTATCAGCTTGTGGCGATGCTGGCAGCCAGCTAACACAGCCAGGTAAGTGCAGGATGATGAATTATTATTATATAAAAAGACTTTTTCGCTCGTGATCCCAACTTAATTTTGGGGGGCGGGGGGGGATCAGTGGACACATTCATTATTTCACAATGAAAAGCATTTGAGGCGCGTGTTATAAATGTGCTAATATATGGATCTACACATGTGAAAAGCACAATTCACAACTCCCCATCGGCCAGGGTTTCACACTTTCAACTTAAATAATAATCAGATTCAATGACAGACATGGAACCCGCAAATCAAGCATGAATTGGGTGCATTTTCTTGTGTGAATCCATTATGTGGCTGTATCCCTGTGAGATCTCTGGGAGGCAGGCCAAGTGTCTCTGGCTGAGCCATCTCCATTCGCTGTGTGTCTGTTCAGTCAGCCACACAGAAGACAGATAGAACCACCAGTCTGCTCACCCCTCCAGTCGCACCAATGTAATCAGACCTCAGCAGCCATAAACCACCGGCTATGGACTCTGCCTAGCCCGCTGTCACACACACAAACACACACCCACACACGGAAACACAATCCCAAGTACACAGATAGAGACAAATGAATGCAAGCGTATACTTGTGCACCGGGCGACGGATTTGCACGCGTGAGCTGCACACACACACACACATGAATATGAAAAATAGCGCTGTTGCATTGGCCCATACATGCAAACATATCCTCACACATATATGTGCACACACGTAGCTCAAAGTGCGTCGAGTGTTTAGCGGCGGTCCTCCATAAGTTGAGTCTTTCCGCCCAAGGAGCTTAGCCCAACATGTCCCATTCTGCTGGTGGAGGAAGGATGTCTTCTGGCCCAGAGGGAATCTTCATCATGTTGCTCATCCTGCCACCATTATGTGTGTATGCGTGTGTGTGCGTGTGCATAGATGGACTACCGTGGACCGTGTGTGTGTGAGTTATGTGAAAGCTTGTGTCTTTATCTCCCTCCCTCGCCGTCTCTTCCCTTCCATCTCTCTTTTAGCACCTCCATCAGTGTCTGTTTCACCCCTCGCAAACGCCTGCGTCTCGGGCCATTTTGTGTCTGTTTGTCTTTTTGTTATCGTGCATCTTTTGTTCTCCTCCTCAACAAACTAACACTCAACATCTTCCCCGTCTCCCCTTGTCTTTCTCGACTCGCTCTCTCTCTCCAGCTCTGTGATGTGAACGATGGTGGATGACTGTGCTTTAGGAGATTTACTGCTGGATCCTGTCTCTGTCAGGTGTGGAGACGAAAGGAAAGCGATGAAGGAGGAGGGGGGGGGGGAGCAGATGGGAGATAGAGCAGTACACAGGGAGATGACTAAGGGAGAGAGGGGAAGGAAATGAAATCAGAGGATGAGGGCAAAGAAAGGGATGAGAAAGAGAAGATTATGCAGGGGAGCACAGAATGAGATAGAATAAGAAAAATGTGAACAGAGTATAGAATAGGAAGAGAGGCTACACTATGTTTTTTAAAACAGTCTCTGAATATAGTTTGACAGAATGGCTCAACGCTGGGATATAACTGAGTCTCTTTTCCCTCTTACTTTGCCTCTTCTTATCCGTTTCTCACCGAATCGGGAAGACAACAACACACACAAATACAAACTCACAAACAAATGCTCCCGGTGAAACTCGCATCGACACTGACCACAAACCAATTTTTGTTCCCCTGGTAAATGATTCACGTTTAAAACCAGCTCGCTCACCGCTCTTGTGAGGGGTTAAAGTTGCGTCTGAAGGGGTCACTGTGAGCGGGTTTAACCCACTAATAGACCATTCACACACTTTAATGGCCCCCAGGAGGAAACGCACATACGTCTTCAAAGCCCAGACTGACTGCCTGAGTACAAAGCCGAACATTCGCTCTCGCCAATTATTGCTGTTTTTCTGTATTTCTAACATTAGTACTCACCATGATATAATCAGCTATGATGTAATTTTCTCAAGTGATTCGCTCACATGCTTTAATATATGGCAAGTGATTGTAGTAATAGATAACATTCACCTGACAAAGATCATTAAATGAACATGACTTAATGTGCTATTACTGTATTATTGTTAACTTTTGCAAGATGAACTGTTGCTGTCTCCATAAGAACTTAATATGGTGGGCTGTTTCAAAAAGTGCTACATGTATTCATCCACCATACAGTAGATAGTTCCATGGTCAACTCAGTTAAAATAGTTCCAAAAATAAATTGTGGCTACAACATTTAAGATTTAATAATATCTTTGTATTCAGTTTGGATATTCCACAGTAATTAATCAATAAGTGAAATGTCCTTTAACTACGCTTTCAGATGTCTCAGATTTAAGTGCATATATCTGTATTACCCGCGTTATGATGAAATCATAAAGCACAACTGCGCCTTGTCCAAAAATAGCCCTTCATCAAAACAACACAAGGGGCTGCACTGGTGTAGGCGTGTGGCCACAGGTACTGGTGAGAAGATGAGATACAAACCAGGAAGTCCAGACTGAAGCCTTATCATACAACGAGACTCTGCACAGCACTTTTCTGCTCCTTTGAGGAAGGATTTTACAACTCTTATCACATCAGCAATAATTTGCTCCTCCGTCTGGATGCTTCTGAGATAAACAGTAGAATTAGCACGTTGCTGCATTGCACAAGATTTAAAGACCACCGAACACAGCACCACAGAAATTCATCAGCGACCTATAAGAAACATACAGATGATGAAGCGTCTGTGGTATAAAACGTCTTTGGCAAAGTGACTTTTAGTATTAAAATGCGATCACACCAGGATGCATTTATTGTCAGGCTCGAACACTTCCATGACTGGTGGTCAGGTTCACACTATATTAGTCTGTCAGCGATAGCAATGCTGGCAGCAATGTCGGCACAATCTGGACACCTCATGTCATCAAAACATGGCTCATCTTAACAATGCTGATGCCTACAATAAACATTATTTTCCAAGATAGAGAATGAGAATGTTTAATAGCAAATCATGCATTTCAGGCCACATTCAGATTTGAGTTAACCATGTGCAAAGAAGAACTGAAACCAAAACCAAAAAGTATTCAGATGACAGATTTATCTGTGAACTGAGGCCAAGTCACAAACACAAAGTTATGAAATAAGACAAAGTTATCCATTATTCTAATTTTGAACCCAAGCACTTTTATCTTGTGTGATATCCACTCCAGACAGGAATATTAAGTTCGGCACTGCTGTCTGACAGTTAGGTTTCTCTCAAATTAGATTATGAACCGAGCATCACACTATTTCATTAAATGTATTCATTATTGTGTAAGTTATGTTGCTATTTAAGCAGATCTTGCTCATGTTTCTTGTTTGTGGTGAAAATAGCTTTCAATCTCTTTTATATGACCTTCAAACTTTTTGTTTGCAATGCAAGTAGTTTTAGATTCATCTAATTAATATTTGAGCCTCAAAAGTTAATGTTTGCAATTGAAACAGTTCTTCTGATAGTTAATTAATATTTTGCTTTGGTTTTAATATTTAAATATTACCACAATAATAAGTATTATTATCATATAAATTATTAATATAATGACTCCTCTCTTGGCGACTGTTAAATGTTAATTTGCATGTTGACAAGTTGAATTGAACCTGTAGAACCTAAACATTTTCAGTCCCCACTGAAATAAACAGCATGCACATATTTCAAAAAAAAAAAAAAAAATCAATGTTGCTTCAAGGACAGCCAAACAAAAACACTAAAACTCACATTTAGACAGAGTGACGTTCAACACACAAACATGGTAAACGTGTGCGCATGCATGAATGACCGCATTATGTGCTGTGGAGGAAAATAGGAAACCAAAAAAGGGAGATGTATTGAGGGAGAGAGAGCAGAACCAGAAATGGTTTGAGGCACCCATCTGTCAGAGAAAAGGAAGAGAGAGGGGTTGAGAGACAGACAGAGATGAAGAAAGAGAGGGAGAGAGAGAGTTGGGGGGGGGCGGGGGGAGTTGACAAACTGCAAACAGCATGTGGATGTACAGACATGGGCTGTGAGACAGACAAAAAGAGACGGGGGGGGGGGGGGGGGGGGGCGACAGAGACACAGAGGCAATAGAGACAGGAAGAGGGAGTGAAAGACAGCCAGCCTGAGAGTGACAGAGTGCAGTCCTGAGAGGGAGAGTGTGTGGGTGAATGTGAGAGCGGCGCTAGCTAACTCGTCTGTCAATCTGAATCTGTGATTGACACCTTAGGGTCCAGCGCTCCTCTCTTAGCCCGCTGGCTCTTCCTGTCAGGATGTAGGGCACGGGGTCACACGCGCACGCACATGAAACACACACACAGGCAGACGTACCTACAGTGAGACTTGTGACAGACGCACACAACGTTGCATGATAGAATATATATGGTGTAGTTGTGCATATGTGTGTCTCCTTGTGTCTGTCTGCTTACACACATACAGCAGACACACACACACACACACAAGCGGGGTCTAGCAGAGGTGAGGTCTCCTGTGGGGTCCACTCTTGCTGACTGGACCTTAACCTTTGACATCTGACCTTTGACCTTTACACCGTCAGCAATACATCTTTTCACTGGACCCATCTTTCACATCAGACTGTCTGTGTGTGTGTGTGTGTGTGTGTGTGTGTGTGTGCTGAGTGTGTGTGTGCGTGTGTATTTATGTTTTTATGTTTATGCACTAAAGCCAGTTCGTTATTTATTGTTCGGGTTCTTGCTCTCTCTTTCACACTCTCTGACTACACAAACACACAAGTGCCATCATAAAACAAAGAGTGTATTAACATGCACAACATTGCACACACAGGTTTAACTACTCTCTCACACATAAGCACACACACATATTGTATCATTGTCCTTTGATAGAGGGATGATAACAATATGTCCTCTACAGTTTGTCCTGACCTCTCCCAGTTCCTCGCACTCCAGGCTGAAACTCTGTATCTGTGTGTGTGTGTTTTTGTGTCAGAACAATAACAGCATTTGCATAACACTGTTAAAAAATGCATTCACTGTATTCATATTGATGTAATACAAGGAGAGAATTTCATTTTATTATTCTGTGTATATATATATTTTTTTCCATTCATATGTTAACTCAGGGTCTACTTCTTAGCTTTGTCTGGAGTTGTAGCTCATTGCAGGTGGAGATAGCTCAGTTGTTGTAGTCATGTGACACCAGGTAGGCATAGTATATAGGCAAAACAGTAACCCATGGCCAAATGTTATATTAAACCCTGTTGCTTGCTACCGTCATCCACTATTAAAGGCCCTATATGTGACAAATCTAGATTTGCGGGACAGACAGAGTAATCTATTATTATTTTTTTATATTAGCCATCTATAATCAATATCCAGGGTCGAACCTTTATCAGGCAAGTGACTATTTTTGGTAATTTCCGCACCATTTACAAAAGTGAAAATTGCGAAAATAGAATACAATAGAAATAAAGTTTTGTTACGTCCTCCAATAACACTCCAAGGTTGAATTTTTGAATTTCAAAGTATTTCAATGAGTGCCCTATAAAGGGTTAAGCTTCATATCTGGGACCTGGCATTAACTGTAACATTACTCACAAATGATCATTTAAACAAAGCCGTTAACAAGAATAGTGATTTTTCTAAAATTCTTGTCATAACAATCCAATTACATATTCATTTTCATCATTCGACTAAAATATTGCCATGATTTTTAAAATTGTTGCATGATTATTTAGTTATGGATTCTTGGCCCTGCAAATGAGCTGTAGGGTCAAAATTGAGGGAGATCAGATTTGATTATTTATTTCTAAGGATTCACGGACAATCTTTGGCTACTTTTGCTGTTTTGACTTTTTTTTGTCTAAATATCCTTATTAATATCTCAACTTTGCAAAACAGGAAAGAAACATACCGTTATAATCCATAAAGAGTCTGCAGTGCAACATCATACAGACACAACATTAGATAATGTCTTGCATCTAAGTCTGAAATCGCTGTATACTTGAGAGTCATTCTTCATGTCCTTGCAGAAACATTTTTTTTATATATGCCTTTCTTACATTCTGAAAGTCAAGAGAAAACTTTCTTTTATGCGTGCATATGATTAAAAACATCTATTGAAAGACAGGATCAAACCAAAGGGCAAATTTGTGCATACAATGACAGAAGGAACTTTTGCATAATGAACTGCTGTAAATTTCAGCAAACACATGCATTTATAGTCATAATTGTTTCTAAAATGTTTCCATTTAATTTGAATCTGAATAAGAGCTGATGATTAAAACCTGATCTTGGATCACTTTTACCATCAATACTGACCTTCCCCAAATTCACCAAAAAAAAAAAAAATCAGCTGCGATGACAGTTTTGAAATTACACATATTACACATTTTTTAAATCAATGCAACCTAACACCTGCATTGGCAGTGGTGTGAAGATGACTGATCTTTCTGAGCAGCTTTCATTAATGGAGGGAAATGTGATGCACTGAGCGTTCTAACATCGCATGTTGAATCTCTGTAGCTTTCATTTCCTTTTTAAAAATATCACATGTACATGCACACACACACATTCACGCTAATGAGAGGAAGTGTCCATCTGGCAGTCTATGTGTGTGTGTGTGTGTGTGTGTGTGTGCGTGTTTAAGTTTGTGTGTGTGCTTGTGTGTGCACCAGTAGGGGTTTGTGACTAATGGGGTCATTATTGATGCTGAGTCAGGATTACCGCTGATTGCAATGGTTGGATACCAACCTAACGAGTGTACACACACACATGCATGCACACACACACATGCACGCACGCACACCCACTCCTTCTCTCTCCCTGTCTGTCTCTGCCACACACACACACACGTACACACATTTTCATATCTTTCAGGCCCTCATAGGTGCACTTATGCACATAAACCTCCCACCTCAGCTAATAAACTTACTCACCCAGACATCCCTCTCTCAGCCTCTCTGGACTTCCTTCCTTCTTACAAACACACATACACACACACACACATACTCTTGCTCTGGACACCACGCTATAACCAGACAGGTGGCAGGTGTTGTGCTGAGTAACCTGTCACCTCCTCACTTTTGACAGTGCTACAAATTGCTACAAATAAGCACACATACTAGTACATCCTGTACATTAACATGCAATATACAGTGCACACTTATCAGACTGAAAAGTGTGATTGGTTAGAAACAGCTGTGTGAAAAATCTACTCCAAGTGTGATAGTTAACCTTGAGCAGATAATGGGTGAATCATTACAAATGAAAATGTTTATTTTAGAGACACAGAAGGAATAAAAGATACAGCAAAGACGTGAAGGCTGTGACGACGTCAACGACTGAAAATAAACTGGATGAAGTTACCGTATACAGAAATATGTTGTATACTCAGCTCAAATCCTAATGAGACTTCCTCACTTTTTCCTCGAGCATCAGCAGCAGATCAACGTTTTCACTTTGCAGCAAAATATCTCAACACCTTCTAGACAGATTGGCACATAGTTCTGGTTTCCCAGATGATGCCTCCTAATGACTTTGGTGATCCACTGATTTTTTTTCTTCCAGCGTCAGCAGCAGGCCAACATGTGCAGTTTACAGTAGCAAGGTCTTCATCTAAATGTGGTGCAAATTGTATTTATTATATAGATGTACATTTTTTTATTAATTCTTACAGTACACCCGCGACCCTGCAAAGGAGTAAGCGGTAGATAATGGATGGATGGATGGATCTTACAGTACAGCCTCCTAATCGCTCCACAGAAATCATGTTTTCATCTGCTGCAATTGTTTGTCTTTCTAGTTGGCTAATGGACATATTTCAGTCACATGCTTCGTGTTGCCATTGCATTCAGATATTTGGTGTTTTATGCACAAATTGAAAATGTGCATGTTAAAAATCTTGACAACTTTCGCTGTCAACAGTTTGCTGTTAGCATTCATCGTCTTTGTAAATAGCAGTAGCCCTATACTTCCATCTGTTTAACAGTTTGGTTTACAATGAGCATTACTGAACTAAATTACTGAATTTGGATGACAACAAACTGAATTACATTATCACAGTGTCTCTTTTTTAAGATTAGCCATTGCTGGTCTCACCTTGCTTAGTGAGTCTCAAGTGATTTTCCAGATAGTATCAGTAGGAAACTTATTGGCATGTTCACATACACAGTAGTCTTTCAGTAGGTTTGTGCTATGATAAACAGCAACATGTTTGTGTGTACAGTATGTGTCTGTGCCTCTCAGTCACAGACTAAATGTCAGCTTCGTGATCACCCTGCCTCAGCATCATTAATAAACAAGCATCGACGTCATGATCATTCCCAACATCTAGCGCCTCAATGACACACTTTGGCCTGTGTTTACGCACTCATGTGGTCCCACCTGGTGTGTATGTGGCCTCATGAAGTTCCTCCAAGAGGGTTGCTCTCCCCTAGAGTATCACAAACGCACATCTTCATCAGTCAATGAACTTATCCAATCCTGCTTCAATATGTTTTCAGAGCAACCCATGTGATAAAATAATGATGATTGGAGCAGCATGCGAGTGTTTGTAATAATAAAATGTTCGGCTCTGGTGGTGTTACAATATGACTATGTGTTTGTTCAGCTGTGTGCCATCTTTGCGTGTGTGTGTGTGTGTGTGTATCGGTTGGTGTGCTTCCTGTTGTTTAACTGTGCTTCCAGGAGCGATTCTCTCGAATTACACACTCAGAAATGTTTATTCTCAATGAGAACTCAGCAGCGTAGCTTCGGGTTTTAATCAAAGCGTGAGTGGTATGTCGCGTGTGTGTGTGTGTGTGTTTCCAGCTGTATGTGTGATGTGACAGCATTCATTGTTCCTGAAAGCCACTGTAGTTTCTAAATCAAGTCTTTTATGAGGTTCTGCTGCTCTGGGCAGACCATTAACATTTCATGTCACCCTGGCTCACTCTCTGTCTGACTCCTATGGGCATTAAGCAGAAATTCCCTCTTTGAATAATCTCTGCCACAGTCTGCGAAAGCAAACCACAGCGACAGTGCTCGCTGAGATCTAAGATTTTTTTTTGTCTTTTTCTGGTTTCAAAAAGAAGTTTGAAAAGTTAACAAACAGCTGCTCACCTTGACCCCGAGCTCGACATTTTTGCACATGAACTTTGCATTCTCGTTTAAACGCTCATCTCGACAAAGTGATTTTCATAATGCCCTGTGAAGGAACAGAATTTTTGAAATCAGAGTAGAGCCGTAGGGGGAAATTTTTCTCTTAAGTTTCATCACTTTGCCAGACTTTATTGTCTCTTTCTCTCGCTATGTCCTCACTCTCTTAACATTCACCACTCACTTGTCAGCTCTGAAGCGCAGCTTGCCTTAAGTATCGGGATTCAGCGTGTAAGCTCATCTCATTATCCCCCGTTTGCGTGTGGACGTGTGCGCAGGCGAGCGTGTGTGTGTGTGTGTGTGTGTGTGTGTGTGTATGTGTGTGTGCACTCCCATGTATGAGTGTATAACGGACTGTGAGAGTGTGAGTGAGTGATGGGTGTGTAAGCCCCCCTCTCTTGCGCTCTGTTTGAAATAAAGCGACAGATAATCGCAGGGCTCTGGCGAAGCGAGCTCATCTGAGCGCCAATCGATACGGGTGCCATAGCTTCAAAGCAACCCTTCAAAGAGGAGAGAAATAGCCATATGCTCTACGTGCTCTGTGTGTGTGTGTGTGCGTCTGTGTGTATGAGAGAGGGAGGGCGAGAGAGCCAGAGTAAATATGTGTGTGGAGGGAGAGAGAGAGAGAGACTGGGAGCGAGAGAACAAAAGGAGGAGAGAGAGACGGAGTCAGGGAGTCTCTCTGTGCAGATGAAAACAGTTTTCATTTGGTTGCAAACATTATCATATCACAGTTGACATGCGAAGTGCTTGTGATGCAAGCGATGTCACTATTTAAATTGGACAAAATCATTGTTTCGTTAGCTGGTAATCTCCTGATATTATGGCTCTGTCATCTTTTATTCAGCAAACTGGCAGCAGCTGTGGCCTTTGTTGAGAAAATGGGCTGGGAGGAGACACACTCACACACACACACACACACACGGAGATAGAGTTTAAAGACTGGGAGATTGAGAGAGTGTGTGTGGTGTGGAGTGAAGCAGAGAATAGACTATACAGTGCACTGAGAGACAGTGGGAACTGAATGCGTGCAGGAAGGAAGAGTGCAAGGACGAGAGAATGACAGAGTGAGAAAGGGAGAAGGAGGTGTACGAAGACGTGTTTGTATGTGAGACCAAAAGAGGGAGAGAGGAAGAGAGATTCCCCCCAGCCATGCTGTGTTTAGCAGTGCCATCTCACCTTCCTCAAAGTGAAAATGAGAATGTATTTTTGACTCGTCGGTGAAAAAAAAAAAAAAACTCGTCTGGAAGTTTGTGCGCGAGTCTGTCGGTGAGGGTGATAGAATACAGTATGTGCTTTTTTTTTCTTTTTTTTTTCTGTCCGTGTAATTGTGTTAAGTGTGCATGTGGTGAGAGCGAGTGTGTGTGTAAACTTGTATGTGTGTCAGCATGTCTAATTAGCTGAGACAAGCAGGTGTAAAACAGTAATTAATGACACAACTGACTGACTTCATTATCTCCACATGAGCTTCTTGTGCTGGCTGAACACACACACACACACACACACTCACACAAATGCAAACATACTTTACATTTGGAAAACATTACATCATGAGTCTATATGTGTGTGTGAGAGCGAGAAAGATCGAGTGTGTTTTACAAGCTTTAGTACAAAATAGTAGCGTAGCGGCGTGTCGGGTAAGTGGACACAATCATCACACACGTCGCTGTTCGGCCACTCAAACACTCATTTAGTTTGCAAATGGACTCATTACTAATGAATCACAAGCTGCTTTAGAGCAGGCTGAGCACACAGTAATGGTTTGGCTATCCTCCAGAATACAGACACTACAACACACACACACGTACACACACACACACACACACACACACACACACACACACACACACACATTGACAGAGATTGAGAGCAGTGTCCAAAAGCCCCAATTACCTTCACATCCAATGTAAGAGAACAAGCTAGATAGCTAATTACAAATCCCACACATGTAGACCATTCAAACACACACATGCACACACACACACACACACACACACGTAGCAGATGCTGTATCACCAGAAATAGCCTTTTCTTGATTTTGCCTGTGATTGTTAATGTTTACAACGAGCTCGTTATGGGAAATGTGGCTGTGTCATTGTTTTATTACCATAAGTCATGATTACAAGCCCTGAGCCCAGTGATCTTTATTGAATCATCAATAAGACTGTATAATTGAGTAATTCCACTTTTAGCCAGATTGATTTACACTTCAGCTCTCCGCTAGGCTTGAATGAGATCAAATGATATTAGATGCCTCTAAATGCACCATGTTGTCATTCAGTAAGTGGAATAAATATGTTTTTTATTCATCATTCAAGAGCTATCAATCTTTCCCTCTCGGTGGTTTGCCGAGACATAAATACTGCTGATGCTCCCTCTATTTCTCTGGTGAGTGAGTGAGGTGGCAGTGATTGGACAGAGTAATTGGACCTAATGAATATGTCAACAGCCTGTTTCTTTCTCTCTCCATTAAACACAACTGGATTAGATTTACTGTGCTTACTCCAACAACTTAAAGACTCCATCAGTAGGCTACTTTCCGCACGCATGCACTCACACTCACACACACACATGGCTCTGCACACACATACACACACAGATTGGCTTAGCTCAGTAGATCAATGGCCTCTTGGTCAATGTCTCCTTCGGGAGGCTAATCTATCTGCTCCTCACTAATGAAACAGTCTAATCGCTCTGTGCGTGTGTGTGTGTGAGTGTGTGTGTGGGTTTGAATGTCTTTGTGCATTCATGGGTGTCAGATTGTCTCCAGAGTGTATGGATATAGTGTCATGCTGTTTGTTCTTAGGTTAATTACAGACTGTATCTAGCATTTAGACACACATGTACGTGCCATAATTGCATTTCGAATGTGCCCTTATGAAAGTGTTAAACAACAATCACCTTGACAAATGTTGTTATACAACAACATGTCGGTACTAATCAAAAAAGAGAAGGAAAAAAACTGTGGTAATGACACACACATGTAGTTTGTTGCATGGCTGTCACTTTAAAAAAAAAAAAAATCCAACACTTTCTAATTCTAACACATTGTTTTCTGTCAGCACCTTTTTTCAAATTAGTTTTTACCAAAGTGTCTTTATACTTAAGAGCAAATTGTCTCAGACAGATGAAAGAGTTGTTACTGTTTCTGTTGTCTGTCTCTTTGGTGTCATTTTTTTATAAGCAAGCACCATGATAAAAATATCAACGCCAAATGAAGTGTGCACAGCCAGAGTGTAACAACTCAAAATTGGCACACAAAGGCAATAAATGAATTCATTTCTTCATCTACAATGCCAGCAAAAAAACCCTTATTTTTCAATCAGAAATGCAACGTCCACAGTTCAATGCAGGACATGGACCTTTTTTGCCATGCGTTCTCCTGCCATGTTTCTTTTCTGATCTCTACAGTCAGAAAAGACACAATTTCAGAAAGTAAATAAATCTGCTCCCTCAACTGATGGTTATCAATTACAAACATCGTGACCGTTTGTGATTCCAACCAGGTATACATATCCACTGTATGTGTGTGTATTCCAATATTATATCTCTCAGAACTGGGTGTGCGTGTGTAAGACACCCACAACGACAGTGTTTGGGTGATTTTGGTCTGTCCTCACTTCTTCTCATCCTCATGTGAGATTTACTCTACTATATCAGCCTGTCTGCTGAATTCTCCTTCATCTTTCTACAGGAGCCCTGAAGGCACGTGAAAAAGAAAATTTTTCTGATGATCTAAATAGTTTTTTCTCCTTTGTTTATGACTTAAGGACACATGGAGGGTAGGGGGGGTTGCCTGGAAAATCTTTTCATTTTTTCCATCTGTGAAACAACAAAAGTTTTGCCAATGGAAAAAAGTTTTACAAGGATAATTTTTCTAAGTTACTTTTTTTTTTTAAAACAGCAGGTTCTTTATAGCAGAAACCCCTGAAGGCAAACTCACATGTACGATGCACTTTAGCCTCTTGTGGCCAAAATGATTTTCACAAGAAAAATGATCCTGACAAAAAAAAAATTCACCTGCTGAAACTCTTTTTCACATTTCACAAAATATAACTTAGAAAAACTATCCTGCCAAACTTTTCCTTTTTTTCACCTGGCAAAAACGTTTTTTTTTTGTTACCTGTTCTGTCATAACCAAAGGAGAGAATTTTAGATTTACAAAATAGATCACTAGAATGTTTTTTGCCTCTCAGGGCTTCGTAAGGTTGCTCTGCAGCGACCTTATGAAAATCCACTGTCCGGTTGTACTTAAAGCTTCAAAATCCTAAATACAACTTGTTGTGTGTTCAATTTATCTTTAGAGTAAAATAAGAAAAGAGTATGTGATTTTATTTGGTGACCTTTTCAGAAACCCAGTAGGGAAAGCTACTGCTAATTTGTGTCGCAAGAACAGACTGTTTTTCAAGTGAACTCAACCTTTACGTTGAGGGGGGTAAAAGCTATATCCTTTAGGGATAATGGTGCATATTTTCACACAGTCTCTGGTGGAAGATGTTCATAGTGTTGCATTCGGTTGATCGCAATAATAGAAATAGTTGTGTCAAGAATAAAAATAGAGAGCGAGATAGAAGCTGAAATCCTGGCTGCTTTCTCATGTGAAGCGGGTGTGAATGTCAGATTGTTTCTTTGGGAAAGTTATAGAAACGGTAGCACGCAGACCCCTCTAAATGAGTGTGGGAAACATGTCGGGAGGGGGTGGGGGGGTTCCAAAGCTCTTCAGTCATCCGACAAGCACTTGTGATGGAGTGTCCTGGCAGCTTAAGGGTGTTTGCGTCGTCTCTTTCCAAGGCTGCATGTATTGCAGCCAGGAGAGCGTAGCAGTGTGAAGTACACTAGGTCAGTGTTTGGCAAGGGAAGACAGAGAAGAACAACACCCAACAAACCACGACTGTCTTCCTACTTCCTGTTCAGCTCTACCAGGGGGTCTGATGAAGTCTGGAGCTGCAGCGGGAAGAGAGGAGAGGAATAAATATTGTACAGGTTCCAGAGATTCAGCAAATCCATGAGGGCTATTTCTAGACTTTTTTTTATCTTTCTGTTTATTTAAAGTTCCCTCTTAACCCCCCTGAAAAGCAAATTTAAGGACATTCCTCTTTTATGATTTTTTTTAACGATGCAAATGTCTCGTGGTTTTCAGTGCGGCAGACAGTGTCTCATCTCTCTGGTTCAACCTCACACATTCACCTGTGAAGAGTCTTAGAAAGTTGTTGTTGTGCAACTGTGCCCTATAATAATCTAATTTCAACCTTTCTTCTCTCGCTCCCTCTTGTTCCTCTCTCCTCTGTCTCCCCCCCCTCCTTTCTCGCTCCTTCTCTTTGCAGTTTGACGCGCTGAAGTGCTTTTTAAGGTAAGAGAGACTCTCATTTCGTGTTTTCCTTGTACTTTCTTCCTCTGATTTTCAACCCATAAAACACAGCATGCCATCAGCACTTGGCACAGTGTGCGTATCACGAAACAATCTGCGTCCTCAAAATTTATTTGGCTCAGGATCCTGCTCGCTGAAACACAATAACATTGTGTTAAGATAACAAAGAGACACTCTGGGTAGCACTCCCACTGCACTCCCCCTGGTAAAGCCATGATCACAAATGCACAGAAGTGAGTCGGCAGCCAAGAGGACCCTACATATACAGCATGCGTAATACATTCACATCCTGCCATTAGTTAATAAATTATTTTAATCAATAAGATATACAGGCTGTGAAGTAATTATGTGCAGTACACACAAAGAGTAATAATACACAGTGAATCCTCTTCCGCTGTGTTTTTCAACTGAATCTTCCTGTCACAAGCAGTTAGTCATAACCAGATCTGTCTGCAAAAAAAAAAAACTGCCTTATAGTTTTTAAAAGGCAAGGCCACTGTTATTGTTTATTTATGGATTGCTGGTTTCAGCTTTAGTATATCTCAAACTTATTACTTTCAGGCTGGGACACACTGTAATAATATCAACAGACTGGCAATACTTTCAAAAGAAAATTAAATGTGCTACAGTAGCATTCAACTGGGCCTGACCTTGCGGATGGGCATAGAGGATGTGTGTGTAATATCTGACTGCGGTGTACAGTGTGAGCATGGGCGAGCCATGTGGTGTGCATGCAGTGCCAGTTTTTTTTTTATATAAGAAACTTTTTATTCTGAAATGTTTTTTCATCACAATTGGTTAGAGCTCGGTGATTTGAGGTTATCTAACTTGCTATGAAAAAGTTTGAATGTGCATCATTTTCAGTTGAACTGTAATTCAAGATTGCAGTTTATTGTCTCTTCATGTGACTTTAGTTTGACAAAGTAAAAAGAAAATTTAAATATCATAGTTCACAGTGCAATTTCAAGAAAGAAAGTTACCACATATTTGAATTTTAAAGGCAGCACACACTCGTGACAAATGGACAACGACAATATATCTGCACACTTTTATTAAGCAATAATAATGTTAGTTACATTTAGTTAAAGTTGCTTTCTTATTTACCAACTGATTTGATGATAATTGACTATAATTCAGTAAGGCTCTATAGTGATACATATACAGGTGTTGTCTTTAATGTGCCTCATCAGACTGCTTCTGTGGACTGAATGGCCATGAACAAACTCTGCTCGATTGGCAGTTTCCTCAAACCAGGTTACCTTTGTTGCAAGGGCAAGAAAATTTACATCATTCTTACTGGTACATGCAGTTTAATGACCTCACGTAGTCCCAAGCATAGCTTCAACCTGAGCAGAGGTCTCATCTGCCAGAACAAGTGAGAACACTTTTAACTTGATTCCCAGACTTAAAGACACTAATGCCTTGTCCACACCTATACGGATATTTTTCTAACTGGTATTTTCCTCGCCATTTAGAAAAAAAAATCTGTCCACACAACCTTTGTTTATAAAATATCTGAGTAGAACACAAATGACGTCTATATCAACAATACGTCAAACACCAGAGAAGAGCATACTAAGCATGCGTACTGACTTTATTCTATTTAAATAAAATGATTCAAAATGGTACAAGTTAACCACCAAGTTAAGTTGAAGGATGTATTATAAGGTGCACGCTCAATACACAAAACAACAATGGGTATGCTCGAATTGAGGTTTCCCACGCATTCCATTTTACATGTCCACACAGATACACAGAAAGCTGAGATTAGAAAAATCTGGACTTGAAGGCATTTTAAATAATATCAGTTCTATTGATCTAAAATGGCATTTGTATGTGAACAAGAGGCCGAAATTCAGAGGAAATTGTTTATTTTGTCTAAGATTGAAAGGCTGAAAGCAACTATATTAAAAAAAATGAAAAAAATCTGAACAATTTGAAATATGCTATAACCATACAACCCAACATATTTAAAAGAATCATGATTTTTAGAGAACAATAACAAAACAGTTTGGCTCAAAGAGGTTGTTAAAGTTTTCGCTCTGAATATGAATAGGGAATAGTGCCACACATCAATATTGAGAAAAGGCTGTGATACTGTAATTACTGCTGAATTTTATCCAAAGCACCCACACCTTCCTCAGAACTGAGGACAAGTAGAGAGGGATGCCAATCCTCCAAAGAAGTTAAGACATAAAAAGCACCATAATTGTAGCTACAAGGTTTTTACCAAACACAGATGCCATGTTAGTGTGCCCTTTAGTGCTTGTTTGCTTTGGTGCCCAAGGTTGTGCGTCAGATTTTAACATTTCTCTCTGTGTGTGCACGAGGGCATGTGTCTACATCTCAGTGTCTGTCTCCCTCCTTGTGTGTGTCTGGTTCCCAGTGTTTGGAGTGGGCTCTGCTGGGACCGTGTGTAGAGCCTCATTAGTGGCTAAGGTTTGGCTGGCCCGCTGCTACTGGAGACTCACTCGGGGGCACAAAGTCATATGTTACTGTACTGCTGGCCCATCTGCCTCATTGGCCCTCACTTAAGAGCCTGAGTTTTGTTTCTTTTTTCCATGCACTTGCATCTTTGTAAGCAGTGGTGAAAGGTAACTAAGTACATTTACTCAAGTACAGTTATGTGGCACCAAAGCACATACAGATATTGTCTGATTGTCTCTGTGTTAATACTCCTACCTGTCCCTTTGAGGAGGCACAGCTCCCAGTTTGAAAACCTGTGTTGTAGATTAAACTATATAAAGCAGTTAAAATTAGCTGCACCTTGATCAACTGCAACATTAAAGTACTGAACCAAAAAAAAAAAAAAAAAAAAGACTGACGCATTCATGCTTGTTAATTGCTTATGAAAAATTGGGCACATTTTGTTGCTGATATTTTACTACTTTACTTGTAATAAATTCTGTTATATTATGTTGTTACTTTTACTTAAATAATGCTGAATACTTCCTCGGCTACTGTTTGTGCAGCGAGCATACTGTGCATGCATTATGTAATGATCCAAGCGATTAATAAGGAATTCAGCTGATGATGATTTGAAGGCTAATTTAATGAATTAATAATTCATGGCTGGCCAGATAAATATATACAGGTAGACATGGATAGGACACAATGACCCTTGCACAAACTGGACCATTGCACAATGTCAATGTATGTGTTCAACAGCTCTGAACAACTGAAGTTGTGTAATGTGTTGTGTTCGTGATGAAAACTCTTTTAAAGCCTTAGCTTTAATAGCGCCGCTCAGCAGGAGAAAGGTTAATTATCACATCCTGTTACTGACAGATAGGACACCTCCTCCTGTCAAGCACACACACATATACACTCTGAAGCACACAAACAGGCAGACCATCAAACAAAACCTGTGTGAGTGTGTATCTGTCATATAAAGATGTAATCTAGCATCTGTTGTCCTCATTTACCTCATCACTTCACCAAGGGTTTTCTTCCTTTTTCCTGCCCTCACCTCCTCCCTCCTCCTCTCACACCACCCATAATCACAATATGACGGGAGCGACGAAATTCATTCATGAAGCCGTACATCAGGAAGAAACGGACGAAGTCCCCTTGGATCACGTTTCTTCACTTTGATACGATGTGTGAATCGGGCAGGTTCATCACGTCTCTCAAAAAAAAAAAAAAAAAAAAAACATTCAAAAATGAAACGACAGATGAGTGGACAGAGGTGTTCAGTGGGTGTGAAGCTGTGAACCACAGAAAATGATTGCTGTTGTGTTCTCTGGAAGATGCCAAACAATTTAGAGAAAATTAAACTGACAACTGAAAAGGAACCACAAAGAAGTAAGGAATTTCTTTTCTTCTAAAAATGGACGACTTCACCTTAGGTCACAAACCCTTTTTACAATATCTCGATGCTCTTTCCCGTCATCCACTCCACTCTTCTCTCTACTTCATCTCTCTCCTCAAACATGCCCCTCTCCTCCTTTTACTCCCACTTCTTGGGGGTTCATTTTTCCTCCTCTCCTACTCATGCTGCCATCCACCTTCTCCGTCCTCCATCCTCATTTCAATGCCAGCAGCAGGTGCTGAGAATCAGGGTGAGAAGAAGGAAGGGAGGGAGCATGGGAGGAAAGGAGCCAAGGGGATAAGGAAGACCGAGAGAGATTAATAGATCAAGCGGAGAGGCATATGATGAAAGTTTAGAAGAGCATGGAGAGGAAAAGGAAGGGGAATGAAAGGAAAGGAGAGGGATGGGTCAGGTTAAGGTAGGATTGGAGCGGAGAGGAAGGAGGGGGGGGGGAGATACGGGGGAAAGCAGAGATCTAAGCAAATCAGGTAGGTGCTATGCGGAGGCGAGAGGTGCGGAAGAGGCTTTTTTAATGCAGGGTGGAAATCAGGTGCTTTAGGTAGGGCGAGAAGGAAGTGGCGAAGAAGGGAGGAAGGGGAGGCGACGGGAGGTGCAAAGGAGCAAATGAGGTAAAGAGGGAAGGAGGGAAGTGAAGAGGCTGTGGGGGAGAGATGGAGGAAAAGCTCCAAGAAAAGGTGGGGTATAAGTGAGGAAGAGGATGGATGGAAGGATAGATGGATAGATGGATGGATGGATAGATGGATGGATGGATGGATGGATGGATAGATGGGTGGATGGATGGATAGATAGATGGATGGATGGATAGATGGATGGATGGATGGATGGATGGATGGATGGATAGATGGGTGGAAGGATAGATGGATGGATGGATGGATGGATAGATGGATGGATGGATAGATGGATGGATGGAGTATGGTTAGAGGAGAGGACAGGAACAGTGTTGTTGTGCTTTTTACGGGAGGACACCGGCTGCAAGGAAGTGAGGCGGGTAATAAGGCCATAGCTCATTCCTGTGGAGCAGCTTCTATCCTATTAGTGACTACCTCTCACTGGATGACTTATATGCACCTCGTTTTTCACCAACAGTATGACAGCAGATGCTTGGGAAGAAACAAACATACGTGTGAGCACATGCACGCACACACACACCTGCGCGTTCGTACAGCCGCAGGAGCAATGACAGGAGAAATCTGCTCCTCCTTCCTGATGTGAAGAAAGAATACCATCAGTGCAGAAAAACCAACAGCTCACAACAAGGTGTCAGCTTGTAGAATTCCCTCCGAAACAAATGTAAAATAGTTTTTAAGATATTCTATGTTATGAGAGTTGAGGCCAAGGGAAGAAGGGTGCTTGGCAAGTGATGCAGAAAATGTAATCAGTTACTTATTGATGTACATATTGTTTAATAAAAAAAAGTAATCTGATTACTTTACATTCAACTTCAGAACTAATCGGTTACATGACTTTTATTACTAAGTCCAACTATGTCAAAGCTGCAGTTAAACAATTTCAAATCCTCCATAGCCAAACGTCAAATCCTCTTCATTTAACTGGTGAGAAAGAAGAATTTAATTATTTATTTATGAATGTATTTCCTGAGCTGCCTGCAACATTTAGATGAATGCATACAGGTAAGCAGTCCATGTGGAGATCACATCAGAACCTGTCTCTGTTGTCATATTCTGTGCTTCATAAGGGGTCACATGAGACAGGTCTGGATCACAGGTGATCCAGTCTTGCACTTGCACTCGTTCACTGTGAAGCCATGCTGTTGTAACACGCAGAATGTTGCTCAGTATTGACCTGCTGAATAAACAGGGACATCCCTGCATGGCAGCATATGTTGCTCCAAAACCTGTATTTACTATTTATATTACTACTATATTACCATTTAGAACTGATCCAAACAAGTGTTTTTGGATCAGTCCACAACTTTCAGGGCCTTTTGTTGCTTCTGTCCCAACTTGTTTGAAACGTGTTGCTGACATTAATTTTAGAATAAGCAGCAGATATTTACAAAAATCAATGAAGTTGATGAGGTCAAAATTAGATATATGGTCTTTGTACTGTTTTTAATTGAGTATACATCAGAAAGGATTAGCAAATGATCACATTCTGTTTATGTTTTACACAGCATCAAGCTGTTTTGGAATGAGGGTTGTATACTCAAGTAAAAGTACTGTTACTTTAAATAAGAATTCACTCAATTAAAAATTAAGTCCTTGTGTTTAAAAGCCAACAACGCAAAAATAAAACTTCCATCTGTATAGACTACATTTTGCAGCTTGTGTGTCCACCTGAATAGCAACTATAAATATACATCAGCCTCCCTCTGCCTCACTACAGGTCACCAGAAAAGACACAAAACACACAATTAAGCACAATAGACCAACAATAAGAAAAAAGAGCTATGGGCACAGTGTCAGGTGCAACAAGTAAATTAGGCTACAGAAATTAAATAGCTCCCACTTTAAGAGCAGAATAAAACATCAGCAGACAACACAGACATGTATAAACATGATCAACTCCACAGTGGCTGCAGCCACAAACACACATATTAAAGCAAAGAATAAAACATCAGCAAAGCAGACAACACAGAGATGAATAAACAATATAAACTCCACAGCGGCAAACACACATACTAAAGCAAAGAGAGCTGCACAGTTCCTATGCACACACTATACCACGTTAGGTAATGTGGTGGTTGTTGATGTGGCTTTTTGTGGTTGTGCTCACCTGTCTGAACATCTTTCTGTGAGTCTGTGAAGTCCTCAAACATCTGCTCATAGTCCCACTATAACCAGTCCACTCAGTCTGTCTGTCTGTCCCAGTGTAACCAGTACACTCAGTCTGTCTGTCTGTCCCTCTATAACCAGTCCACCTCTCTGTCCCATTGAGCTCCTCAAAGTTTTGTTCTCCTGCAGACACGCCAGCTCTTTCAGTCAGACAGAGAAACAGGTGAACAGACAGACAGGTGAACAGACACATTAGCAGCTTCAGACACAGAGTGAGACAGGTGAACAGACACACCAGCAGCTTCAAACAGACAGACAGACAGGTGATCAGACAGACAGGTGAACAGACAGACAGGTGATCAGACACACCAGCAGCTTCAATCAGACAGACAGACAGGTGATCAGACAGACAGGTGAACAGACAGACAGGTGATCAGACACACCAGCAGCTTCAGAGACACAGAGAGACAGGTGAACAGACACACCAGCAGCCTCAGACAGATAGACAGACAGGTGATCAGACAGACAGATGAAAAGACACACCAGCAGCTTCAGACAGACAGACAGACAGGTGGACAGACACACCAGCAGCTTCAGACAGACAGACAGACAGGTGGACAGACACACCAGCAGCTTCAGACACACTGTGAGACAGGTGATCAGACAGACAGGTGAACAGAGACACTAGCAGCTTGTTCTCTGCTGCAGCTGCTGATTTATCTCCCTTCTTTTGTTCCATTCACTCCCAGTCCAGAACTTTTTTGTGTGACTTTTGGTTTTACTCTGCAACAGATGTGACTTGAAATGTAATGAAGTGAAATTCTTGTTTCAAAAAAGTAAAATTAAAGTTACTGATTTTAAAAAAAAATCAAAAATTACCAACATATCACCATTGTTACAGGAACAATTGTAAATGTGACTTGTTACTTCCATCCCTGGTATAGTGTATTGTAATTAATGCATTGCAAAAGGTAATCACATTACTGTAATGTGTGACTAACTGAAGTGTTACTGCCCAACAGCGATAAAGAAAATCCATTTTCATAGAAAGAAAAGACAAATTAAAAGAGCCCAGTCTCGTGCAACAAATGTGTGAATCAGATGTGAAGCCTGTCATCAGGCTGAGCTCACTCAGGAAGTCCATGATCAGAAGCACCTCTGGTAAAACACGGCCTGTTCCAAGCATGGAAACAGATCATCTTCTGTTCAGTGAACAACCTTGTACACTTTAGTGGGTGTCTGAGTGCTGTATAATCAGTCGCTCGAGGGAATTTTGTAATTGCAAGATCTTTAACAAAATCCCCTGCTATCTTGCAAGGGTTTGCAATTTGGACCAGTCCCCACACTTTGACTTCATAAACCCTCCCAAATCCTTTTAATTTGAACTAAAACAGTGCCATTGTGTCAGAACAATACAATCAAAGTAGCCTAGCGAGCATTTAGAAACAATTTCAAACCACACGTAAAGCAAAATGGGGGGAAAAAGAGCAGAAACTAATTGTCTTGCAGTTTCACAGAAAAGCCACCAGGAACTCATTTTAGTTAAAAACTCAGAAAGGATTGGTACTTTACCAAAAAAAAAACTAATTGTCTCAATACCACACACAGCTAAAACATCTTTTCAATCCCGTCTTGTCCTTTAAAGTGAAAGTTCATTTGTGTTATTGTAATTTACCATCTTCATGGTGACATTTTCTCCCGAGAATGAAGACTGACCCCGTCAGACTCTTCACCTGCTGGAGTCCATGCAAACCCAAGGACTAATGGTTTAGAGGGATATCAGAATCTCTTCCAATAATTTTAGCCATTTTAATTAAATTTATGCATATTCTTTCCTGTGAAGAATTTGGGGCAGCTGTATCAGCAAGAGGGGGGGAAGAGAAAGAGGGAGAAAGAGAGAAAATGGGTCACTTTGGCAGAGGGACTGAGGAGCTTCATTAGGAAAGCCGTCGCAGTCGTTCTGTGGGCATTCTCATTCTGCTCCAGTATTCCCATTCTGCACTCGTGGGATTCCAATATCAGCCTAACACCGGTGACCTCGTCAAAAGCAAGAAATAAGCAGGTGTCAGGTCGCGCCGGTCTCACCCACCGCCACCTCTGTGACATCCTGCCACCTTTCTCTATTTATTCCGCCTAAATTAACGCTCCGCCTCGCTCGCTCTGAAAAATGTCAGGTGTTTCTTATCCGGAACTTTGCAGGTTCTTAGTGAGAAAAGCCGCACGCAGAGTCTTTGCCAGTGAAAGAATTAGAATGTTAGCACTGAGACATTTCCATGTTAACTGCGCGGGAGAATTAGATGTACTGTGTAATTTTGCCTTTCAAAGATGATAGCTGAGCAGATGGAACAGGGCAAAGCTCTGTCAGAGTTTCTCCACTTTAGCAGCACTTCCTCCCTCTTATATCTCATTTGCCCTTTCTCATTTGCTATAATTCTCCTTATCTCCCTCTCTCTTCTTCAACCCTGCTTCATTTTTCTTGTTTCCCCTCTGTGTTGTAGACACTTTCTTTCACTTCTTTTGCTCTCTCAGTCATTCATTCTCCTGGCCCCCGAGCGCAGTAGCGTCTAATATGTCTTTAAAAGTAGGACACCACTGAGTAATTTGTTGCACCTACCAAATGATAATTCAGAATTGTCACCATATATCCATGACTGCAGGGCCACCCCAAGCACACAATAGCATCTGCTGCTCTGGAGAACAGTCATCGTGATTTTCTCGCCATTGTGGTGTTAAATAGAATTTGAAAATATAGGATTATTTCACAAAGATGTGACGCCGCTTCACAGCAGGGATATTTGTGCCCTTTATGTAAGCTGCGTCATTACACTGCCATTACATGGAATTTGCTGTGTCGTGGATCGCTTACAGCCACCCTCGGCTGTAGCTTCTCTTCCTCCCAGCAAGCACGAAGAGAAAAGGCTTAAATTACAATCCTTTTCTCTGTGCTGTTGTGGAGCAGTAGCAAACCAGACCTTCCAACAATTTTACACATGAATATCAGTTTACTATCTTGAGTAGTACTTAAACATTTGTCAGACATAAAGGGTCTGAAAAAAATGATGGTATCTAGTTGCATTATGGGGAGTGCAAGATGACGCTTGACAAGGGACTAAAGGTTAAGATACCCCATCCCCCCCACCCCCCTCTGCTGCATCAATTCTGACCACTCTCTTTTCAATCTACCTCTTGCAAGTCGAGAAAATGTATCTAAATCACTGGAGCAAATTGAAACACGGGCATGCATTTAAACTTGCAATTTTTTGGCCACTTGGGGGCAGCGCAACACGCTGTTAACACACAATTGACACATCATCATCTAATAAAGTTGAAATGGTGAACATGTTAGCATGTAATTGCCTGTTCACACATCCAGCAGACTGAGAGTTATTTATAAGATAAGATAAGATATACCTTTATTGGTGCCACAGTGGGGATTTTCACATATCATGAGAATGTCTCTTCCCGCTCCCTGAGATCCTTGGATGCATTGTTCCGTGTTTTTTCGAGATCTGTATTGATGCCCAGACATAATGCAGCCTTTTGCATTCGGGGTTTGCGTTCAGTTATTTTCAAAGAAAAATTGAAAACCTACTTTTTCAAAATTACCTTTCACTGATTTCAATTTATGGCCTTAATTTTATTTTTCCATCTTTGTGTTTAAAAGATGATCTGGTTTTACTGTAAAGCACTTTGTAACTGTATTTTAAAAGGTGCTATATCATTATTATTGTGGCTCCAACAATTATTATTATTATTATTATTATTATTATTATTGTTGTTGTTGTTGTTGTTATTATTATTATCATTATTGTTGTTGTTGTTATTATTATTATTATTACAGTGTATGTCCATGTAGCAGAAAAGGGCAGTGCTCTGGGATGAAGCGCTTGTCGGCTGAGAGAGAAAAACGTTATATGGACACAAGCCCCGAGGCTACTGTTTCAAAATAAAAGAATACATTTATTAATCAGAGTATTCACATTGGAACATAGCACCAACACTGAATATATTTTGAATAAATGAACAATTCTGTGTCAAAACCAGCGGGGGCCTGTCTTTCTCTCTCTATCTCTATCTCTCTCCCTCTGTTTTTCTGTCTCAGCGCCGTCTATGGTTCTGAGACAACAGCGGCAGTGGACTGTCTCGAAGACATAGCCTCTGGGAGGACACATCAGACTTATCTAATATGACTTCTCCCAAGATAAATTGGTAGGGACAATTCTGTCCTCCCAAAATATTGGTAGGGACCGTCCATATGCAAACCTATGCCCCAGGTGGTGACCGAACCAAGGCAGTTCAGTTGCAGGCGCTGAAACCGAAACAATGAGCAGAAAGCCAAGTCAAAGTCAACATGAAGTCAAGAGATATGTGTTTATCTAAAAATTTCAAACATTGTTCACACGTGCGTTATAGATAGATATCTGCCCAATGACGGAATGAGATAAAACCAACTCTTTGCTTTAAGTCCCAAGAAATTCAGTTGCATTCGGTGTGTTAAATCAAGACACGAAGGCACACTGGAGCATTGTAATCTGACTCGTCTGAGAACGCCAGATTTAGTTGTACTTATCCTGCTTTAGGTTTTAAGAGGAGCTAATTTTTTATGTAGTTTAGGATTAAAGTGTGACTTTCTATGCTGCATGTGTGCCTCTTCTCTGTCTCCCTGATATCTCGCTGTCTCATGTACAGGATGAGTACACAGACACTCCTCATTCCACTGTGGGCCTTTTTGTGTCTGGAGGGGTTCGAGAGCAGCAGGTCACTTCTGAAAGCTCAATCGAGTTACGCAGGCATTTGCGCATCACGTATCATCTCAAACTGCTTAATCATCTCGACGGGGGCCGATTACATGCCTTTTCCTTTGTGTGAACTCTTCACGCACATACACAAGTTGTAAACAAGTTCAAGCTGTTTATGCAGAACTGTGTCATGAGTCTCTAAGGGTCCCTGTTGCCAACTTGACCTGCAACAACCTCCTCAACAGTCTGGGCAAACTTTGATTAGTGCTGCATACACACCTCAAAAGAGTAAACATGTTTACGAAGTTGAATTTAGTGCTGAAATGTATTTTCTCCCGAAAATTACACGACTGATGAGCATATGATCTTGAAGCGCTTCAAACTGCAACTGTAAAAAAAAAAAAAGAGATGCCACAACGTGAGGTTCTTTCAAGAGATGAAGTTTGTAGGTAACCATGTCAGTGTTATGCAGGGCCCATACTGTGACTCTACATTTAAAGTAGGGCTGAAGAGATCATCTGATGCAGGCTCCGATGCCCACTCTGCTCACCCTGCTTACCCACTTGCCTTGATGTTGAGTCCAGTTGACAGCAACCTAGGAAGAGTGTTTCACACATGCTGAGTGAAGCCAAACCAAAGTAAACCGAGTTCCACTGAGCTGCCCTGGTTAGGGTTAGACATCAAAAAATTATCTGGGCCATTGCTGTGCAGGTCAGTGCAGAAATAGTTTGGTTCATGGAGTGAAAAGGGTATGTGAAAGCATTTTAGTGACCTAAATAATATGCAGCTTTGCCAGTGAATCATTTTCGCCACCAGCAGAAACCTTTAAGGTGAAGTCCAGACGGTGCAACAAGAGCTGAATTCCCTTCATATTACTATCAACATTTTGACTCGCACTGAATAGTCACTTCAGCCATCAACATAAAAGGGATTCAGAGGCTGCTCTGAAGGGTTCCCATGGGAGTCCTCACAGAGTTTCAAAGCAACTAAAAGGGTTTGCAGACACACTTTCACCATGGGTGCCACTTCATCACACAAAAATCAGGGAGGGAGAAAACTACAGTAATGCCGTGTGCACCCCAAAACAGGATGAACATAACTTGTCCGAGCTTATTGTGCAAGACCTGTAAACCGAAATTGCTTTCGCCAACATGAGCTTTCCAAATGATCTACTTTCCAAACTCTCCCTCACCCGCACATGGCTGCTGAGGCTTTAATTACTTCTGCTGGGCCAGCACAGGTGAAGCACATTCTCGCTAACAAGGTGGTTTCCAACCAGGGAGCACTGAAACACCAACAGGAAAACAATGTGATGGAGAGGAAAGCTGGCGCCCACAATAGAGGGTAACTGATGCTTATAATAATCCTCCACCCAACTGATTTCACCAGCCACTGTCAGATCGTTAGAGAAGAAACATGGTGCAAATGGAGAGGAATCCGGGGAGGAATGTGTCATCAACTGAAAATAAAGTGTGAACTAGTTTTCACACATGGCGCACATACATTTGCCACAGCGCGCATACGGTATATATGCGGCACTAAAAAATCCGTCTCGTGTTTGAGACAGATCATCAGAGCACAGATTCTTCAAATGGCTCACGATTACATCATGTGAGATGGATTGGCCTTTATGACCTGAAAGCAACAGATGTTTAGAGGTCAAGACATGTAACAGTAATGAAACATGTCCTAATTTTCTTCTGTAATTAAACCACTCTCTATCTTTACGTCATCAGATCCTGCAGTTAATGTATGCTGCCATCATCGTCTCTGCCCTTATTTAGTAAGTCGGTCAGCAGCACAAACACAGGAGTGGTGTAACAGCACAGACTAGTGGTGACTCTTTGTTATGGCACCTTGCTCCAGTTGCCAGTGACAGAATCACTCTCACCATGTTTAAAATTGTCAACAGTATACACGCTGTACTCTTATCCTTGTTATTTTAGCTGTCAAATATCACGTAACTTGTCACAGCCCACAGCAAAGTGTGTGTCATACTATGAATGAGGGCTTACAAATAAGAGCCAGAACGCGCTGCTCAGGTTGGATAAAAGTTTAAAACTGCTCCTCTGCAGTGGCTGATTCACAGCACTACTGCACAAGGTTGTTTGTCTGAGCCCTTAAAGTTCAACAGAGGATGGATTTCACAACAAAAATAACTATGCAACTGCCCATGAGACCCATCCTGATTTCACTCCACCAGCAAAGTGATTTCTATTTTGCTCTGACTTGGTGTGCTCTGCTGCGCTCCATAGATGGCAGAAGAATTCTGGGAAACAGCTGGATGTGTGTGTGTGTGTGTGTGTTTGTTTTTCTATCATAATGGGGATTTTAAGACTGACTGCACACCAACCCATGGGGACTTCCTGTCACCATGAGGTCCAGACTGCCAGACTTGGTTTTAGGGTTCGATATTCAGTCGTGATGGTTAAGGTTGGGTTAAAGCACTGGGGACTGCATTATGTCACTGGAGTGTCCCTACAGGGATCATGTGTGCACAGTTGTATGTCTTTGCTTATGTTTCACACACCTCTATGCCAGTATCCACACGTGTCCTAATGCAACCCCTTTGATCTGTCAGAGTGTGTACTTATCATCCTGAGGTGCTGTATGCTTTTCCCACTCTGGCTTTTTAGCCCCTCATCCCCTCACAGTACGACTTGGAAGCAGCTGTCATGGACGCCTTAAAAGCCTTAAAAGCCACCAGTATAGAAGTCAAGCTTGGGCTGTCCATTTGACCTGACCTGCTTTTTTGGAGCAATCATTGCATTAATTGTGTCAGAGCATTCGATCTGGAAGCTTCAATCTAAACACTGTTTCGTAAACGCACGCACACACACGACCGCAAAGGCAAGTGCAAAGCAGACACAAGCACGAGGAACTTAGTTGAAAGCCGGAGTTGGCTTTAAGAGTGTTGAGTTCTGAAAGGCTAAGGCTCTGTTCCTAATCCCTTTCCTACTTTTCCTCTTCCCTGCCCCCCACCCCCCACCCACCCCTCCTTTGCTTTCTCTCTGTATCTCTTCTTCTCTCATGCAGGAGAATTCTGGGGAGATTTCTTACTCTTTCATTCCTCAAGGATGAAGCAGCACAGTGGACCTGTGTACTGAAACAGGTAAGTGTTGAATATCAGGATGACCTTCAAACAGACAAATGCACACGCATAAACTTCCTTTCCCTCGCCGTCAAATGCAGATTTGTTCCGGGTCTGATTTGTGTGTGATTTATGTTGCTGAAAGGCTGTGCCGTGTCCACTGAGAAAGACACAGAGAAGGAGTAGAAGAAGAAAGAGAAAGGGGTGGGATCTCGCTTCTGAGGAAGAGAGCGAAGGGAGGCACAGAGAGAGAGGCTCATCCTCGGGGACAGAGAGAGCGAATGAAGACACTGTCGACAGGATGAAAGTTTAACCAAACATCAGCTCCCTGCAGGAGTGGCAAATCTGCTGCCGTCGCAGTGGACAGACTGGAGGAAAGACATGCAAAGAGACAGACCGGCAGACAGGACAAGACATGGCGGCGATCCCCCAGCTGTTTTTAAAATGCTGCCTCTGATACATTATTGAATATGCAGCTCTCCAACGCATCGCTGAGCTTTCCTCTCGTGTTAGCGCTCAAGTTCACATAGCGTCACCGTTCTAAATATAAAGCATTCGCTCACCCCTCTTCGGTTTGTTAAAAGATGCAGAGGCTGCACGTAGGCTGTGTGTGTTACTCTGAGTGGCACTTTCCTTTTCTGAGGCTGGCTGGAATTTATGTGTGTGTGTGTGTGTGTGAGTCATTTTGGAAGCAAGCCTCAGCAAACTTCAAAAATATCCAAAATAGATTTCATCAAACTCTTTGAAAGTATCGTTAGATGATGCAGGGAGGATACTGAGGCGAGCGCTTCACTGGGAGTCGCACATGCTGTATGCTGAAGGAAGTGGGATGTTATCAAGGGGATTGATTTTGAATCAGACAGCATGTGGGACACTGCAGGTCTACGGCTGTCTAGTGCAGCAATAACTTAGTTTGCACAACTCAGCTGTCCCTCCTTTTACTCTAGTTCCCATTTTCCCAGTTTAATAAGCTGGATCAGGATGGGTGTTCTGAGGTCAGTGTCCTAAGACTGTGTGTAGGTGGAGTACCAGGTCTGGTCTACAGGTGGCAGCAGAGCAGCATACCCAGCAGGCATGTCTCTGTAGCAGACTGGGCCCATTTTACCAGCAGATCCCTGAGTAGGCCTCCCTTCATCTACCTCTCAGTCTCTTCCAAGACAGGTCTTCAAGCAAATGATTCTTCCTGGCCCAGAAAAATACTGTGTGAAAACTAATCAATATGTCTTTTTGTTCATGGATCAAATGTGCAGACAGTTCGACCTGGCATGAAAAAACAAATTGCGTTGTTCTTTTTCAGCTCCCACTTTTAAACTTCAACTTCCAGGATGAACCATGAGCAAAGGTAAGAAGCTCGTCTTGAACTTGACCTCATTTTTGCATGCATGCGTTTCTGTGTGTGTGTGTGTGTGTGTGTGTGTGTGTGTGTGTGTGTGTGTGTATAGGAATGAACATATGCCTGTGAGCGTGTGCACAGATGCATGCTTTCCTATCTGTTTGCAAGGCTGCACGGACACCTGGGTCCAAGTGCTGCTGGGGGTATGTGAGGTTGCATGAATGTGTGAGGGTGTGCGTGTGTGTGTCTGTTTTCTGACAGATGTTGTAACGACATGATTAGCCCTCTGGCTGCCAGTAGCTCTGTGTGAGGTTGCTATAGTGACTGTGGGTTGAGTGTTGGGGAGGCCAGAGTGGAATATGAGGGTGCCGAGGATGAGGAGAGGGGGTGGAATAGGAAATGAAGTGCCTGGTGCCTTGGGCCTGTGTGTGTGTTTGTGTGTGTGTGTGTGTGTGTGTGTGTGTGTTTCTGTTTTTGTGTGCGTGAGTGGGTGTGTTTGCGTGACGTTTATGTCTGTTTGTTTGTGTGTTTCCACAAAGAGTACAGCATTGGAGAGACACTCATCTGTGTAATTGGGAATTTGATCAAGACAATTCACTCATACACACACATACACACACACACACACACACACGTTGAGTCTGTGTAGGAGCCGACAGAGACGGGGATCCTGTGATGGCTGGAACGTGGGCTGAGGGTAACCTGCTCTGCCTCACAGACCAACACCATGAGTGGGTCGCACTTCGTATCACTTATCACTTAAATTGCCGCGTCAATGGAGCTGTTGTGCAAACTGGTACAAGCAAGAGAAATGCCCTCTGCACAGAGACTGTGTGTGGTGTGAAGCACCATGCAGCTGCAAGAACAAGGCTCCAGCTCAGTTTGCTGAACGTTTTTTCCTCTGTGTTCTAAGTGCTTATCAGCCCGAGGGTCAAGACCCACACAAAGGTTTGCAAGATAAACCTGAGGGGTCTCTAACTTTTTGCTTTTCTTTTTTGAAGTTTAACATCCTCAGGCTTCTGTAACGTTAAATGAAACAACCTGTGAAGGGAAAACTTATACAACTCAGACAAGACCTGCAGCTTTTGCTTTAAAGGGTCACAGTGGATGGAGTCAAGGTTGGAGGTTGTTTGTGAAGCAGTTTGACAGAATTCAACTTTTTCTCACATGATACCATTTCCAGTACCTCAACTCAGGATATCAGCCAGTACAGAGATCAAATACCAGTGCTCTCTTTTTGCCTCAACTTAAAATCTGTATACTTCATTTTGTGGAACTTAATACTACTTTTTATGCAAGACATAACATTAGCCCATGGGTTGCCGTCACCCACTGTGAATGTGTGAATGCAGCTGAAAAGGAAAACACAGAATTATATCATGACATTGATGAAAAAAAAGTTTAACGTGATTTGTCACATCACAGCCAATCTCATCCATTCAGTAACTTCAGCATCGCCAGCATCTTAGATCCCTGCACCCCTCGTCCTCTGCCCTCCCATATGAACACCTGTAACCACTATTCATGCAGCAGTTAAATAAAGTAAATACAGGAAAAGCAGTTCTGTTCCACTGCGACTTTTGTGAAGTTTACAACATCCAATAATAAGATGCCAGTTTACTGCTATATTCTACTATAAAAGTTCTGTTTTCTGTGAATGGCATTTGCTGGCTTGGGAGGTCATGTGTCTTATAAACCAAAACATTAATGTCCATTAAAATCTTTATTAATGAGTAATGTTGTGTTAGTTTTAACTTTTGGACATTTTCTGGCCAATTTAAAATCTACTTTATTTGATTAGAAGTAAAATGATCAGCCCTCTTTTTTTCTTTTTTAATACAGTTGCTATACGTTTGTGGTTAACATCAATTTATTCCATGGTTTTGTTCTCATATCTCATTATTGATTATTATATTTATTGATTAATTTTTTTCTTATTAGTTGTGTTTGTGTTGTGTGGGTAAGCTGGATTTTCTTCATTCCTGAGAATTCAATAGAAGAGAGAAAAAAGACTCAAAATGTAAATGTTAATGCCAACCAAAAGCTAGGAGACAGGATTATTAAAGAAATATGACAGGGTGTGTTCAAATTTTAATATTTTAATCACCGAGGTGAAACACATCCCGTCAGAACCCTGAATTAGTTGATGCGTTCCCAGGGGGGCCACCTTAAGTGAACCGATCTCATTTTATGTAACAATTTAAAGCAGCCCCTGAGGCTCTGCTGCCACATACACAGCAAACCGTGCTCATGCTTGTCTCCTGTATCGCCACAGTGTGTGCGCGGCACCGCTTTCTGTAATAGTCATGGTGAGAGATATAATGTGCTGTGCCGTACGGGGCTGGCTTCACACAGGGATTACACCTAGATGATTCTTCAATAGAGAATTTAGTCTCGGGTAGCCGAGCTTAATCCGCGCCTGTGGAAGCGGACCACAGTGCCGAGGAGCCGTGGCCAGATATGACAGAGAACAGAGAGCAGCCAGATTAGTTCATACCAGGAAGAGGGCTGAGCTTGAAGCCGCCTGACAGAGCGTCTCTTGACAGCTCCTCCCAAATCTCTCCACTCTCTCTAATGCAGTCTGAGGGAAACATTGTTCCCCTTTCAGTCTTTTTTTTGACTGTCTCTTTCTCTCTGCCCCCGTCTCTCCGTGTGAGGTGAGAGTGAGACATAGAGAGTAAGTGTGTGTGTGTGTGTGTGTGTGTGTGTGTGTGTGTGTGTATGTGTGTCTTATCGCTTCATTAGCCTGTAGATTTCTGGGTCATTCGTAGCCTTGTTCCCACTATCTCCGATGCTGTAATTACCCTCACATGAGTCACATCTGATAATTAGGATGGTCCGAGCAGAACTCAGCCACACACACACACACCATTCGTGCTTACACATGTGACACGCATACACACATACACACACATCAGTCATTAGCAGAGAGCTTAACATGCAGTATGGTGCTAATGGGATTATCATTGCTGAGGGTCCTACTCATCAACTTCTTACTACTCTCTATTCATCATGGAGCACCGTTCTTAAACACTGAGGAGAAGCTGTCATTTCCTACATGACCTCTTTCTTTCCTTCTTCACACACCCTTCTAGGTGTCTCTTTCTCCTCACTGTTTGGGTGAATGTCCTCTATTGGCATGTCCACATCTGAGGACAGACTCAGTGGGGTTCTGTGGTGGCCTCAGGGTTTAAGCCGCTGGCCATGTCATTCTGACATCCCTGGTTCAAGTCTGGCCGGGGACCTCTGTTGCATGTCTCTCTCTCTGCCGCCTGCTTTCAAGTAAACGCATAAAAACGCCCCAAAAAATAAAACTTAAAAGAGCAGACCGTAATAGTGGCTTCTAAGCTGGCGACCCCTTAAAATTAAGGAATGTTTTTATGCAACTCTTTGTTAGTGAAATGCATATTTCTTCTAGTTGTGACCACTTTGTTGTTTTTCTTTTCTTCATTTGATATTTATTAGAGGCCTGAGGAGGAAAAATGGTCAAACAATAAAAACAAGATTAGAGGAAAGCTCTTTCTTATTGTGTCCCCTTAATCATCCCCCTTAATCATTTATCTTGCGACCCCCTTGTAGGGTCCCGATCCACAGGTTAAGAACGACATCCCTAAAGAAAAGCAGCCAAATTAAAACTTATTATAAGATAAATGTTCTTCATTACAAAATGTAGACAACTGAGATAAAAGAGCTTTTAGACAAAATCTGTTTGTTTGAAAGAGGACATGCATGCATGTTTTTTTGAGCAGTTAATTCTAGACTTACTGCGAGTCAACTGTTCTTGAGGTGATAAATAAAAAACATTCCCACATTGTAAAAGTATATGGCAAAGAAAAGTAAGAACGTGAGGAATGCAACTTTGATTTTCTGCTCTTTCATCTTTAGCTGCACTGACATAATCACCTCTCTCCATTTCGGCCACTCGTGACCCTCTCTCCCATCATCATGCACCCGTTTTCATCAGCTCATTTAAAAGTAATATCACCCATAACCGTTCAATTTCCACCGTGTTTATTCTGTTGACTGAAATGGTAATGGAGATATTGACGGCGCAGTGCGGAGTGATTCTGTCCAGGTGGGCCATTGTGTTGAGTGGTTCGATGGAGAGGAGTGGATGACTGGAGGGCTATCTATGGTATTACATACAGTATAGTGTGGAAGGCGTGGGAAAGAGAGGCCCCCTGAAAGCCAGAAGCTTAAATACCATGCCTCACGTACGCAGACATAAAGGGACAACACACACACACACAGATACACATACAGGCAGTGGATTAGGTTGGGGATTATGGAAGCATAGCTGTAAAACAGGCAGAGACAGATCAGTGTTAGACTTCATAAACACACTGGATGTCTATTAGGGATGTACAGTTAGATGGATTTATCCCAAGGTGGATGGTGCGATGACTTCGGTTCATGTGTCACGACTGAACACTATTCAAGCTTGAATAGAGAGGCAGTTCAATAGGGATGCAAAAGAAGCTTTGGCAATCAATTACTGAAGTAGAATGGCAGCAAGTGAAAGCTACAGAGATTTCATGCCCGGGTCATAAAGTATTTTATAATGTTCATGAATTTCAATGTTACCCCTGAATGACCGACAGTGAGAACTACAATGAGGTGTAAAATTGCAGTTTTTTATCCCTTTTATCTCGTATCCAGAATCTAATATACCACAACAACAATATTTTTTCAAGCAAACAGGTCCTATCGTAATCACCTTCCAAACCTCAGCTCATGTACACCAATAAAACACCTCTGGCACCAGTTTTAATAACTGGTCAGCTTTATCTACAAGGACAGCTAAAGCAACAGAAGGACATGAATGGAAATTTTTCACACAGCATTTTAAAGTCTGTTTGTCTGACACAGCCTAATAACAGTAGAGAAACTGCAGGTATAATGTTTACCATGCTCACCTCATAGTTTGGTATGTATTTAGTTAGTAATTTATAAGAAACCCAAAGTAGTGATGAGGTTGATGGAAATGTCATGTTTTGTAGGTCATAACCCAAAGTATCACATAAAGTGAAAATATGACCTGATGATGTAGCTCTATGAAAAGTTGTTTCAAGTTTTTAGATTCATCCTGAGATGAACATGAACGTGTGTGCAATTGATCCAAAAGCTGTTTAGACATGTCACTCAAAGCTGTGTATGTGAGCGCTGTGGTGGCGCTAGAAGAAGAAAGCTGACCATCATAAGCAGTAGGATTCATCAACTGGACCTCATGTCAATCCATGAAATAGTTGTTAGAGGTAACTATACTGAACGGGTCACATCCTTCAAATGGAGGCAGATCACATCCCACATCGAATAGCAGTAAACATATTTTCTTTTTACCACTCGTGCTGTCTATCCATAACCATATATTTTCAGATTTATGTGAGGAGGATTTAAGGTTCCTGAGCCCTTTCCTCCCTCTCTGTCGCCACCCCAGTATAATGAAAGGGAATGAAAGTGACATTCACAGAGTTGAAAGATTAGATTTTAAATATTCAACACGCAACTCGCCATTTACTTTGGATAATGCGCACAAACTCCTAACAGCTTTCTTGTGACGATTTCTTTGGTAGAAAGTAGTTGAAATGAAACAAGGAGCTCTGTGTGTTATCCTCAGCAGTTGTTTCTTCAATAATTTATGGCTGTGGAGTTTTTCAAATTTTCTAATGCGTTGAGAACCACGTGTGAAGCCCCATTCGTCTACATTATATTAGGGTGGATACAGAATGGATGGATCATTTTAAACCCAGACAAATGATCAGGGTGAAGTGACCCTTTTAACACCAAATTATTTTCACTTAATCACACATTGCACGCAATTTAAAATGAGTGGATAAGTCATATGAATTTTAAAAAAGTTTGACATTCTGAGCTTGCAGGTATGGTGATGGGGGTGAATCTTAAACTGAACTGTCAAGTCATTTGATGTGATGAAATGACTGCCATCACTGCTCCCTCTTCATTAATCACTGCTCAAACTCTGCTCAGCAAAAACAATTCATTCTATAGCTTCGACTGAAAAATGGGAAATAGAGCCTTCTGCCATCACCGTGGTTCAGATTAGCAACTGCAACAGCTGGACTTTCTAACTAACCATAACCCATATTGTAAAGCTGAATGTGGGAAACCAGCCCAAAGAGCTGAATAGTCCCACGATCCACAGGAGAACAGTGTGTCCCTGTCATGCTTTGCCTCACCCATGTGTGAAAAGTATGCACATATATGAAGGTTCAGCAGCAGCAGGGGGCGTGAGCAAAGGATGAATATAGTTTAAAGTGCAATAAAGTCAGTGTAGGGATGAGTTTGGGGTGAATGGATGAGACAAACACAGAAGACGAGGGTTCGAATCCCATGGGACTGCCAGATGGTGTTGCTGTAGCTTTTAAGGAAGCAGGTATTTTAACCCAAAGCCATGATAGTTTCCTAAGCTTAACTAGTTTTGTCTCAGCAAGCTTTATTTTGAAAGTCTAACCGGACGTGGCATGAGAGTTCCTAGAAGAGGCAAGATGTGACACTGACACAGTGGACCGGCCGGTCTGTGGCGTGATACTGGAGTGGGTGAACACATGCACACCCACATTATGAGAAAATGAGAGACAACAGTTCACCTCTTCACCACCCGCCTTGTTAATTTGAACAAATAGCCCAGTCGATGAAAGCAACTCGCTGCTGTGAGTCTGAGTGGATGTCGCAGCGCACGGGCCCTGCCGCCTGCGCTCGGAGATAAAATTGCAAAGTGATACTGTCACGCCAGACGTTGTCATGTAATGTTTCAAAATCAGGCCACACACTGGTCACGGCTCTGCCACACGCTGCTCATACGGTGCATGATGGAGCGCTCGTCGGTCTACTCAATTTGTAGGCCGTCCGAGCTTCGGCCCCCGCTGCATCAGCCCTGTCTTGGTCACCAGACATCTGTCATCAGCTCCAGCTCACTGGAGGTCCGCGACTCCCTGCGATCCCATCTTCCCTACAGCCGTCAAATATAATCATCAATCTCTCCTTTGTATCCTTTTATATTCACTCTGCATATTTCTGCCTGGCCTCCTCAAAACTCTCCCCTCTCGCCCTCCACCTCCTCCTCCTCCTCTTCTACATTTCTCCTCTCTTCTTTCAGTATGCTGAAATCTATAACCAGCAATTTGCCAATCTCTCCCACTATGACGCGCACGAACGTACACACATGCACACACAGACACATGCAGAGGCATCCAGACCGCCAGAGCTGCTGTGGTGTATAATGACAGATAATTGGCTATTGTGGGTTCGCCCTCGGCAGCAGGAACCAATCACAGTGACAGCCACTTCTCCATGACCCGTGTGTGCTCGCGTGAATGTGCGTGCGTGCGTGTGCGAGCATGAGTAACCGAATGTGTGTGATGCACCGATTGTGTTTTGTTGTCTGCCTTTGTCGCTACGTGTATAGGAGTAATTGCTAGTCAAGCGTGTACCATTCAGTATGTAACTGACAGCTCTCTTTGTAGTTTATATCCCTGTCAATGTTGCATTTATGTAAACATAAATACTCTATTGAACTATGAATTTCTGTATGAGCGCGCGCGTGTGTGTGTGTAATACAAACATCCACTGCTGTCCAACATTTTACTGAATCACAATGTGTGTGTGTGTGTGTGTGTGTCTATGCAGCCTCTACACAGATGCACTGACATATTAGGCTTGTACGCAGGTAAAACCTCAATAAAACATCCTTATTTTGCACAAATGGCCACTCAGTACTTCTCATTTCACACTCTCAGGGTTTATGCACCCGCCTCGAGGATCCAGAGCCCCTGCACAATGCAGCCTTGCTGTTCTTCACTAATGTGATAGCTGCTTAGCTTGTCATTCGTCACTCATTTTGATGGAGTCAGCAGCCCTGGTTAATGGTCTGTCTGCTTTGCCATTTGTACAAGACCTGTTGACTCCAAACTGATCATAATATATTTTTTTTCTTTTCTGCAAAATAATGTGTAAATTGCCGCCACATCAGCTACAGCCTTTAAAATAACTTGCAGCACGGTGCAAGTGGAGGACGACTCGATCTCGTTTACACACACACACAAACACACACTCTTTGCTTTTTCATTCTTCCCATTTATCATTCACTCATTTACTCCTGGCTCCTGTATTCTGTCTCTTTCTCTGCCACTTCCTCTCCTCTCGCTGTTTTTTTTACCCTCTCTTTTCTCTCTCCCTCTCTCTCTCCCTGTTTGCACCAATTCTCATTTCCGCTCTTTCAATAGTAGGGCGTGCTCATCCAACCCATGCACACAGCACTAAATGAGATCCTGTGTGTGTGTGTGTGATGCGTGCGTGCGTGCAGCAGCTTTGACTCTGTAAATATGATATTTTTCTGTATTGCTAATACGTGCCACCATAAAGACTTGTGCGCGTCTGCGTGCGTGTTTGGAGGAGGGGCTGTGCACTTCATCATACCAGCCAGCTCAATATTCCCAAATGCAATTTCCTTGATGTGAAAAGAGCAGGCTGGATGTTCATCATTCTATACTCCCTTCTTACTGTTCAATAAAAGCTTCTTTAGGACTGCTAGGCTGCTCGCTCTCAGGTTCTTTTTTTATTCTTCCTGTCACTCCCTAATTTTCACTCTTTCTGACTCCGCGCACGCACAAACACACGCTCAAGTGCACACACACACACATCCTGCCATTGGTGGAACACAGCGTATCTGTCTCTTGTGTATGATTAAAGTGCATATCACTGCATGTTCCCTGAGTGTTTCTTTGTAATGCTGCTTAACATTCTGAGCCCACAGCATATAATTCAGCCCGGCCGAGCTCATCTGTAATGCGTTTGTGAAAAAATCAATTCTAGCAATGGAGATTTTTACTGTTACATGTAGACACGAAACACGTTTCAGCTCTGCCTCCGCTAAATTGATCAATTCGCGCTTCTGAATTACCTTTTTCTCCCCAGCTAAGCCAGAGGAGGCTTCTCCTATTGTCAGGGCCAAATCAACATGTTTACAACAGGAGTCAAAGGACGCCATCGGTTGCTTTTTTTCACACCTGAATGGCAAAGAAATCATAAAGGGAAGCTTAGGTGTGGAGCAAATTGGGCCATAAAAGCCTTGTTTATCCTTGTAGTGTAATTTGACTGTAGATAAGGATATAGCTTTCATGTAGGTATGATAAACCAACCAGCAGCCTCTCCCCTTACATCCCTCCGACTGCGCTCTCCTTGTTAGGTGCATTAGTGTCTCCCTCTATGAAATTATGGTTGTAATTGTCCAGGTGCAACTAGGGAAGGTGCCATCTCTAATACCAGCCAAGCCACTAATGGTTAGCAGCCCACTGCAGCCTCACATGTCTGGGTGGAAAACAAATGACTGGAGAGCTGGCAAAAAAAAAACGGCAAGTCGGCGCCTAAAGGAAGGAAGGGATAATGATGTGGCGTGTGTTTGTGTGTGAGCGGATCACATCTGTGTGTGCACGCACAGAGTCGCATTTTGACAGACACTGAGAGAATAGATGTCTGTCATGAAGTCGTGTGTGTGTATGTTGGTGGGGTCAAGTGTCAATGGGAGGGTGGGGAGGGGGTCATGTCTATATGTGGGGCATTAATTATTGAGCATCAATGATTAAGACGTGTGTCTGTGTGTGTGTGTGTGTGTTTCGGAGCAAGTGGGTGGCACTGTGGCTCTCTATGATGCTGAGATTAGAGGCAATTATTGAAATGTCATGGCTTTAATGGGCAGCCACTCTGCACCCTTCTCATAAGTCATGTGTTGAACTTTCAAGGTGCCGAAACGAGGACCCATGTGCTGAGTCTCTCTGTGTTTTTAAACATTTTTTTATTTCTGCACTCTTTCACACAGTAAAACTGAGCAGCCTGGGGGTCAAGCAAGGATGTGTCAACACCATAACTTTCCCTGGGTCTGCAAATAAAGCGAATAATTGTCAATATTGACTAGCCCACTGATTTTTTTTTTCATGACTAATTGTTTGGTCTAGAAAATGTCACAAAATGCTAATGATTTTTTTCCCAAAGGCCAAGATGACCCAAAAGTATTGATTTTACTATCATAGACATTCAGAATAACAGCAGATATTCACATTTCAGAGGCAACAATCGGTTAAAAAAAATGGCTCAAATGATTCATTCATTATCAAAATTGATCATAAATTATTAATGCAAAACCAACTGATCAGTTCAATTGTGTTTTCTTAACTTATGACATCACTGAAAGTTAACCTACCTGGATCATGTTGTGTGAAGCACCATTGGAGCTTTGCAGTGGCATATATTGCACAGGGTCATTGCTTTGAATTGTTTAGTATCCATCTTAAAGCCCACAGTCTCTGATACATGTCCTTTGCACAAAAAGGAAAGTAGTTTTCATTGTTTCTTCTTGTACTGTCACTTCACTCGTTAGGGCAACCCTTATTTAAGCTAACGAGTGTTTAAATCTCTTGGAGAATTTTGTGGTGAACATGTTTTGTTTTTTAGCTATGACAAAACAAGAAAAGGTCCATTTAACTTCCCCTTTTGGAAAGGCACAACTAGCCATTTATCTTAGTAGGAAGCAAAAAATAGAAAGTGAGTGAAAGTCATTAAAGTGATTCTCTATTCTTTTTTTTAGAAAAAAACTTAGTGAAAGCTCACATAATGCTTGAGTACAAGTTTTACTCTGAAAGACTTGGACACTTTTAATGAGATTTGGTATCTTGGCAGTGCAGTAATGAAATCTTTTCTTATGAAGGAATACACCTAGCTCATGTCATCAATGACCAAAACAGGTGTAACAGCATTAGTGATGGTTATTTTATCACATTGACAGTAGGTGTTCCAGTCTCAGGGCTCTAACATTGTGCGCGCTGGAATGGAGACATCATTAATATTATTGGTTGTACATGTGGTTTTCTTGCTATGATGAGTCAAATTATCTGCTGTAGGACAGGTCATTTTGGTCAGTCTGAGATATACAGTAGAAACAATTTCTCCTGTGCCCCATTAGCTCATTGTTCCAGCAAAGTTTGGTCTGTTTGGCTGATACACATGCTGTTTTTGTACAGTAGTAAAATCTCCACCATCAGGCCAAAGTCTGGGTCACAGGTTTCCTCACTTTTGAACCACTGAAAATAAAAAAGCTGAGAATTTTCTAGAGGTCACAATTTTCCAGTCAAAGCTCTTTTCTGAGCATCTTTTTAATCCAGTCTTCACTTTATTGTACATCTAAATACACATCTCGAAGATTCTTTCATTGTAGCTACTCAGCAGGATTTTCTAAACTCCCAATCACTGATCATGATCTGATGAAGTCGACTTCAGTTAGATGTTGGTTCAGTCACACTTTGGCAAAGATTAATTCATTAGTTCCGGTTTCTACCCCTCTTCATCTAATATGCCAGTAGGTTTAAAATCAAAGGAATGGTGGATATGTATTATATTGTTCATCAGTTCCATTTATCCTATTTTAGAACATTAGAGCATTTAAAGCCCACATACTGCTGCCGCTGTGATATGTAGAGCATAGGACTTATTATCTCCGGATCACGGGATTAAAACCATAAGTGAGCAGGACATTTTCTATGAAAAAGCATGTACTCTAAATTGATAAAAAATTTCCCATGCTGCAGCTTAACAGCCTGGAGTATTTGATTAAGCCTGCTTGCTAACCCTGTTGCAGACGATATCTCCAATAAAGTAAAGGCAGAGTTTAAAGTTGTCACTTGCCCAAATTTGTGTCTTGATGCGGGCTTAGACAACACGGATGTGTTGATCTGGGTTAGCGACTGTAGATACAGAGCGCTGAGGAAAGGCGGAGTTCATGCATGACTTAAAAAACATTGAAAACTGATAAATTAGTCGGTTGACAGTATGCGCAATATGCCTGGCGGGAGTGTGTGAACCCGAGTGAACACGTGTGCAGACAGTCGTGTGTGTGTTCACATACAGGAAGCATCCATGCATACACACACGCTGAATATTGAACCCATATATCCCTACATATTTAGCAGCGGATCGCTTGAATATTTAATCAAGAGCTGCTAGATAGCGCTGTAGATATGTGTTGACAGTGAGAGGGGGGCGCTGGGGTGTGAAGCAGCAAAACAAAAACGTCACATGCGACGTAGTCTGCAACACATTTATTGGAGGTGTACAACCTCTATATTGTCTTTTCAGCTCAGTGAATGTGCATTGTGCAAATGTGTGTGTGCGGCGTGATGACACGAGGCCCATCAAATACATCTCGAGATTCCATTTTAGCCTGTGAAGTTATCTCAATAGCAAAGCCTTATCTCTTATGTGCGAGTTGTTATCTTGTGAGTGTTTGTGTGTGCCAGTGTGTGCACAACTCCATGTGGGCAGACACATCTGTCTCTGGTGTGTGTGCGTGGGGTGAGGGGGGCTTGCATCTGTCTGTGTGTCCGTGTGTGTGTGTGTGTGTGTTTGCATGTGTCCCCAGCCTGAGGTCGTGTTTTCTTGTACCCACTGAGCTGAGGACTTTCTGCAATAAAAGCACGTTTATACTCCTCCATCTCATTTACATTGCGCTGATGGGAATCTGCTGCACCACTGATTGTGTTTGGTGTTCTAGGTCAGCAGCACACCCAGATAAGTTTGTGTGCAGGTGTGTGTGTGTGTGTGTCTGTGTGGTGCAAACATGTGCTCAAAGTCTGAAAATTAGTGTTAAAGTCTCCAATTTTCTCCCTCTGTTGCTGACTTCTTGTCTCTTTGTCAGCACGCAAACAGACAGCTCTCGACGCTCTTAAAAGTTTTTTACAGATCACACACCTACATTTTAAACAAAGCACGTGTCGCATCTGTAGCAGCTCATGGCATAATTGGAATAGACTGCAAAATCTTGAGCTTCATGCACTGTCATGCACAATTAAGTCACTCATTTGATAAAAGTACAACGTGCAAAGTGATGATATAAAGTTTTCCACATAAAATATTGCATCCAATTTTAAACTCATACTCGGATTGTAGTACAAATACACAAAGCTACACATGCATGCTGGCATATCACGCTGTAGCTCTGAGCAGCCCCATCTGGGCAGATTTCTGATTTGATTTTATCACACAACTGTTTGCACTCTAGCTGAAGGGGGGGGGGGGGGGCAGACACTTTCAAATTAAAACTACTAACTTTTAGTCCCATTCTTTCCCCTAAAAATGACTCCGCAGCTGATTTGGAAGCTGTCGACTTAAATAACATGAAATGTCCAGGCTTCATCAAAGAGCTGCTCCTCACTGTAGATAAGATCAACTCCACTTGTCTCCACGGATAAATTATGCCTGTGATTGGCCCTTTCCTAATCTCCAAAAGCAAACATTATCCCAGAGAGCTTTTTAAGTCTGATGAGAACAAAAACTCAACAGAGATTTAATCTAGAATTGAGTTTATATTCTAACAAAATAATTGAAAAATACTGCTTGGGAAGTGAGTTTTTCATCTTATTTATTGCCTATTATTAAATGCAGCCACGTGTCAGAGCATTGGTTTTCATGCTACTGATGATTAAAGCTGAGAGTCACATGTGACCAAATGGCTCCAGATTAACATCATGAGCGTCTTTTCCGCACCTCATCGATCCATCCACCTCTTCACTGTCTGACCATTTCATCTCTTACCGGGTGAGGGAGTGATGGCAAAGGAGACCACGGCCTTTTTTTTTAGGCGAGGTGGGGGGGGGGGCTCCTGATCGCTCCTCACTACATGATGGACTCCCCAAAATAAGGACGCAGCAGGGGATTACGCACGGCGTCTGCATCCATACTCCAATTTAACCGGAGGGAGGGAGGAGGAGGGAGGGAGTACCTCACCGAGTCGTGTAGTCACCGGGAAGCCTGGAGGAAATTATTGGAGCGAGAGAGAGAGAGACAGAGAGAGAGAGAGAGAGAGGGAGACGCACGGCGCTGGATTATTTGGGCAGAGCGGCTGCAGCCACGGTGGATGTTACACCGTCAAGACGACGACGCACGGGCGGAGAGCTTGAATCTATCCACACTGCGAGTTCTGTTTTTTCCCAGGATGCTGATATGGTGAGCTTGTGATTTTGGCGTGTGCAGCCGTGCCTTATATGTGCGATGCCTCAACTTCTTCTGATCACGCATCTGCGCGCATCTGTTCGCATATATCCGTGTGTGTGTGTGTCTGTCATGACTGACATCCTGTGTTTGCCTCGTCTCTCCTCTCAAGCGTGATGTGTTTTAGTTTTATTGCTGTTTCAGGTGATCCCTTCCTTGGAAAAAACACTGTGATGTTTCTATAATGTTCGCTGTTAGGGGGGGGTTGTGTGTGTGTGTGGCAGCAAATAGTGTGAGTTGATCTTATTTTAGCCTCATCAGTGCTTTATTATTATTATTATTATTATGTGCCATGCCTTCATGATGTTGTCTGTGTATGAGCTTACAGTCCAACATGACTGTCACCCAATAGTGAGCTTGTTTTTTTTATTTCCTCTGGTGCCACAGTGGTGTTAATATACAGTGAATACAGTTGGTTATTGCATTGCACCCTTTGCCAAATTGTGCTGTGAGGTTATTTCAGTTCTTTTTCGCTACAGGGCGCCTCTTGAAATGAGGGTTTTTAATGCTGATGAGAGATTAAGGAGGCTGTAAACCGCTTGGTTTTCACTGGGGTTGCTGCTCCCTCTCCAAACATGCTCAGAGGTATTTTCTCACGACTGAACCCACGCCACCGGCGCAGAGTGGACCCGGATGGACGTTCGCTGGTGTGTGCAGACACAGAGCGGGATTGGGGTTTGTGAATGGCAGTCAGTCGGTTCAACCTGTTTTGAGTGGGCTGTCTGTGAATTTATGCAAAACTGCGTGAAGACTTTAGACTCAATTAGGCCACAGTGGATTATATGGGTGAATTTAAGTCATGTGTAGCCTGTATCTAATCTATTCAAAGATATTTGTAAACAGAGTTATTGGAAGTAGAAATGTTTGATTATTGATTCCCATGAAGCACAGAACCTCCCAGTTCAGCAGCCTATGTGATCTACTTCCGCCTGTGAGGTGTGATGATTGCACACAGTTTGTATTTGATTCGTGACATTTACGTTTCTCTTGATGCCACCGCCACAATTCAATGACTGTAATGTGCTGTAATGTGCTGATGGCTGCGTGTGTGTGTGTGTGTTCGGCAGTAGTCAGCACTCTTGCTCAAACACTGTCTATGGCAGCATTACAGACCTCACTAGCTTACAAATCAATCATGCAAGTACTTTTACAGCAATTAGGTTTGAGTATGCGAGAGAGAGACATATCAGAGAGAGAGAGAGAGAGAGAGAGAGAGGTACCTTCATGCATTTGCCTGATCTTAGATAGGCAGTTTCTGATTACAGTTTCTCTGTTAAGTGCCTTAATCCATATTAAGGCAGTATGAAAAAACATGCACATTAGGAGCTATATGTCACATTTTGTTTATAGACTAGAACACTGACATGAGATTTACTCTATTAGCCAAAGTGACTGACAAGTTATGTTGCTTTTTCTTGGACCTGTGGAAGAAGTATATATTGTAGAGGTGCTGGTGGTGAATTGAAGCAACTATCTTCTAAAATACTAAAGCATGAGATTTAAGTTAGAATTGAATGTTGAATATGTTTCCAGTTTTTAAAGATGTCATGGCGAGAGCTACTTCTGTTGCACCCTGTTGGATATGTTTGGGCACATTAGGCCAGCGGACTGCAACCTGTTTTATGACCATAGCCTGCTACTCTCAGGTCAGAGGTGCCTTGTCACATGCCAGTCTGTGGATGAACAAGTGCTTTACCCCAGCTGATCTTCCACCGTGTCTGTGTGCTCTGTGTGTGTGTGTGTGCGCGCACGCACACATGTGCATGTGTGTGTGCATGTAGATGCGTGCTACTGCAGCTGTTCCTCCTCTCAGAGAGATTAAGTTTCACAAGATGTGATGGATGCCAGTGTCTGCAGAGCCAGCTGTGTGTGTGTGTGTGTGTGTGTGTGTGTGTGTGTGTGTGTGTGTGTGTGTGTGCGTGTGTGTGTGTGTGTTACATGTTTGTCAGCGCATTCCAGTGTGCCTGCACATGTATGCATGTATGTCGTGAATGTCCATGTCATTGCCCTGAGGGTTGGGTCAGGATAGGAGAGGTGATGTTAAGGTCAGGGATGTTATGAGTTGGGTTGGTAATTATAGTGACTGCGCCTTTGGTTCCCACAGACCAGGCCAACGCAGACTAAACCAGGAAGACACGAGCAGGTCATCAGAGCCGGATCGCTGCTCGGGTCAACTCGTCCTGCTGCAAACAAAGAACTTGGCCAAGAAAGAAAACAAGATTATACAGAACAGAAAAGATTGTTTAAAAAGCTCTTTGTTGTCTCATAGTCAGAGGTTTGGCTCATTTCTTGCCTGATCATGCAGAGGAGTGAGAAAATAAGCATACCTCTATTTTTTTTTTTTTCATTCACTGTGGCAATTGCAATTTTAGAGCTCCTTCACTAGAATCAAAGTGCATATGTAAAGAGGTTATTTTGAGAGACAGGCTTGTGGTGAAAACAGGCTGTAGCAGTCAGAGCGGCCAGGCGGGAGGCTCCTGCTTCAGCCACAGTTAGCCAGCATCCAGCTGCGTCGCTGCTCGCACAAGTGATGGGATGTGGAGCCCGAGAGGAACGGAGGAGGAGGACGAGCAGCTGAGAGGAGTGGAAGAGACACAGCGATGCTATTGATTTACCTGGCAGTCGGAGGGGACAGCTTCCAATCCATCTCGGCTGTCCCTATCATCTGTCCGTCGGTTCGCCCGTGTCTCAGCCTTCCTGACTCCTGGATTGCCCCCCACCCCCACCCCACCCCTCTGCTCTCACTTTCCCATACTTCTCCAACATCTGAGCCTAATCGATAGGGTGCGTTTCTGTCACCTCCCTGTTTGATTTGTTTGTTCCCTGTTTGATCCATTTGCCCATCCCACGCCTTATTATCGCTTTTTCTTTGTTGTCGGCCGCTGCCTTTTTTCCTCCTTCCATCATTCATCCCTGTGTTCTTTTCCGTTTTCATCCATCCATCACGCAATCACACCCACATACAGGCTGTGAATCGGTAATTAATAGCAAAGACGTCTTCACCTGTGGAGAGGAGCATATGGCGAGATATTAAAAATTTAACTCAAGACTTTCCTCACTTCATCTGTTCTCCACTCAGGCGGGTTTGTTCTCGCCGTTTGTCTCGTCTCCTGTAGCTCTCATGTCTTCCTCCTCTGCTCTCGCTCTCCTTTTCTCAGAACAAAAATTTCTTGGTTGTTTCCTCTCCTTTTATTTTTTTTTATCAAAGTGTTGCAGCGGTGGTACGTAGCAAGCAAACATTTTTTTTTGCTCACGGACATTTTTAGCAGTGCTCTGCTCACTATTCCATAACAGAGATGCGCTGGCATCAGATTTCCATATTTATTACATGTGCTGTGTATGCCGAGTGTGTGCGTGTGTGTGTGTGTTTGTGTTGGATTCGTACAGAGAGGAGGCATAAGATATGGGGTATGTGTAATGAGGAACAGACAAAAATAGAGGAAAGAGAGATTCAGAGAGTGAGAGATAAATAGAGAGGGGGAGAAAGAGAGACAATGACAGAGTTTGTGGTCGAGGCGATTCCTCCACCCACCCCCCCCTCATGTTCCAATCAGAGGGAGACACTCTGAAGGAGCCAGGCACAACCACAACAATGCCATTTTTCCGACCGCGCTTACACACACACAGACAGACACACGATCTGAGGCCCGACGTGTTCGGCCCTCCACGCTGAAGTGTTCTCCTCCTCTTCCTCTCAGTTTCTTGCTCACATTTAAAGGCTTTGTCTCTCTCTCTCTTTTCCCCGTCCTCCTCTTCAATTACTGTCTTCTCCTTGTCTCACCCGTGCCCCCCCCCCCCACCAGTCTTCCATCCCTGTGGCACGCATGATGGTTTGACATAGCGAACTGGTGCCAGACCACAAAGCCTTATTTTCCCTCTGCAGTTCTTTCTCTCTCTCTCTCTCTCTCTCTCGTTCGCTCCTTCTATCTGTCCCTCTCCTCACCTCCCCACCCCTCCTTACTACTACACAGTTTAATCTGCAGCGGGGGCTTAGTGGCACGGCTGCAGGACTTCCACATCGCTTCTTTCTCTCTGCCAGAGGATTTGCGGCTGTTTGCAGCCATTCTCTCATGCACCCCCCCCCCTCCTCCGCCCTCTGTCCTTTTCCATTTTTCTGAAGCTATTTATTTGTTTAATAATTTATTCATTTTAATTTCCTCCAGTTTTTGGCTTCGGCCTCTTCCTCGTATATCCTCTCTAATCTGCTCCTCCCTCCTCTATACGGTGGCGCCTGTGTGACATGTGTTTGCATTACGTCTTATTACTCCCTCCTTTAATCACCGTCCCATCGGCACGGCCGTGAAACTCGGTTGATGTCTGTGAAATCGCTGTCATGGGTTGCCTTTTTTTTTTTTCTACAGATCCAAAGATAGGGCCCTCAGCCAGTGTTTGCTCCAATTTTTGAAGTGACAGAATATGTATTCTCATTCACTTAAATTGCCCATCATCCAGTTTTTTTTTTCTTCTGCTTTTGGCAACATGCTAAGCCGTCGCTGCTGTGGTATTTTCCCATAGATGACATGTCATTCAAAGGGCCACTCTCTAAAGAACTTTCTGTAGGTGGCGCTCATGCTAACTCTTGCTGCAAGAGAAAGATGTATCACTAGATGTGCCAGAGGATTTTCTTTTTTCAACTTGGAAAGAGCTAACCACCTCCAGGTGTTAAGAACAATAAAGTAAAAGCCTTTCATGTGAACCCAGTATGAATCACTATTGTGTTATATCAATCAGCGGTGGAGTAGCAAAACAGACATTTATATGAACGTTTTTCTTAATGCTTCAGGTCGAAGCGAGGAATTTTTCCAGTCCATTATATGAGTGCAGAGTGTTTGCTCTGTATTCTCTATGGGAGTCTTTACCTCCGCTGTCCCTGCCACGGCTTCGGTCCTTGGCTCAGTCTTGCGGCCTCTCCATTCACGGACGACGGGGCCAAGCGGCAACTGGACGCCTCGAAATGGCTCCCACCCATCACCGGTCGCACATTAATTCTATTAGTCTCTTTGGTAGCTCCTGGTTTTCCTGCCCGTCCAGGATTAGCCCTCGCCACTGTTTGTCTGTAGATTTTGTAATTAATGACTTTGATTGTCTTTTTTGTTTGTTTTTGCCAATTGAATCGGGATAAGACTGTTGAGCTGAGCTTGTTCTTTTGTCCCTTCGATTATCCTTCATCCTGTTGTTGTTCGTTTCCCCTGTCCTTCTCTCTGGGGGGCTGAGAGTCCAACACAAATCCCATTTCTTGTTGTTCGTGTTCAGGAATTATGTTCTGCCTCCCCATTTCCCTCAGACTCCCTAAGGCACCTGGGATTAAATGATGTGTGATGTTTGCTTGTGTGTGTGTGTGTGTGTGTGTGTGTGTGTGTGTGTGGGTGTGCAGTTTTTCCTCAGCCTTTACTTTTACTCTTGATTGTATAAGGGATTTCTGTGTGTAACGATCACAGTAAAGATTGACCTCCAATGAAGTGTAAAGCTTCACGGGATACGAGTATCGGTGCGCCATGCGGGGCCGCGCGAGTGTGTGTGTGCATCTGCTCAAGACCACCCCTGTGCACGCGTACATGTGTGTGCACGAGGATGAATAATCTCTTCACAAGCTCTTCACATTTGAAATTATGCCCTGTCCTCAGAAGACAGGGTGCCACAGGCTTGAATGCAAATGTACAAATCTGACCTGAAATGTCCTGCTGGATCTGGTGTTTCATTTATTTGATTATGAGCACGTGTGTCAGTGTGTGTGTGTGTGTGTATGTGAATGGCAGTGATAGTACGTGTGTGGATGTTCAACACAGAGTAGGTTTGCACATGGTTATGTCTGTTAAAAAAGTTGGAGCATGCGCTTGTCGTAAACCTCATTCATCCTTCTGGGGAAACTTGTTCGTAATGCGATATGGTGTCACAGCCAATGAATACAACACACATAATAGAAACACTAATATCATAAGGCACGACATTGCTTTCGATAAAAGCATACCAACAGACGGTCTTTGCATAATTACACCGAGCCCATCCTTCACCTTGTAAACATGCACCATGAAACCATTTCCTTTCCTCTCTAATGTATCCCAAACCCCTTACTCAGCAATTCCCCCAACTACTCCATTCCTGGACGGCCTTTAGACACAGGAAGTGCCTTAGCAGGTCTCTCAATATTGCAATATTAAATTAGACCCGTCATTTAATACATCCCCTGGTGCGGAGACTGGCATCGTTTTCCCTATGCATCCTCTGAATCTCCTGGCCAAAGCGAAGAGACACCTAACCAGCTGCAGGCCTCCCCCCGTACCTTTCATAAGAAGCTCCTGTAATGGGTTTATTGAAAATAACAAGGTTGTCTTCTAGAGTTACAGACAGGGCTTTGCTCCTGTCTCAGCTTGAACGTCAATAAGCTGTGTGATTTTTTCAATGGAACCATCTTTAAGCTTCTCAGCCAGGCGTGCAGAGTATGGCTTCACACTGAGGACAGTTCTTTTTCTGTCCACCTCGTAATTTGTTCGTGCAAATCGTGAACGGATTCTAGCAAGAAGAGAGTGTGTAACCAGCAGAGGGAAACACATAATGCGGGAATGAGGAAAGAGGAAGTTGCCGAGTTTAAACCAAATTAAGTTTTTGAAGACATGAAGCAAAATTCCTCTATGTCATCTCCAGCCTTTTGTGTTGCTGTTCAAACCCTCCTAACAGAACATTTAATTAACATGTAATAACAAATGTTTGCTTTTATGTGCAACGTTTTAAAAGACACAGCGAGAGCTTATAAAGCAGCTTTTTGTCATCAAATGAGCTAATTATATAGATTTAATTGGCCCTCAGTTGTTGTAGCAGTGTGTTTTTTTTAGTTTAGTTTTTTTTTTTTTTTTTTTTTTGGCTGAGCGACACAGTGACACTTGATTCAGCTTCAGAATTCATTCACAGCACAGATTGATCCATTTCTTTCTGCACAGCTCCGTCACCTCCTGACCCCAAAACTGTCTCTGCTCCCCAGCGAGTGTGTACATGTCTCTGGCAGGTGTGCACAAGAGTGTGTATGTGTGTGCGTGTGCAGGCATCTGTGTTGTCTCCCCTTTTCAGAGAAAGGCAGACATAATAGGCCAGTGTCAGCGCCGTGGCACACACATATATGTGTGCAGAGTTAAAGGCACTAAAACGCAGGATTATAACGTAATCTGACATTTCTTGGCTGATATGCTGATTCACCGATTAGAAACCAGTCTGCCATGCCAGCAGCGTGTTTGTGTGTGAGAAGGAGAGACATAATGACAGATAATGTGTTTTTGTGTGTGTTTGTGTGTTGGGTGGGTGTGGGGTAGGGGGGGCGGGAGGGGGGTGATTTATTTGCAGACGAGCTTAACGTATGCTGCTCAACAACATGAAAGAGAACAATCATCCGAATGAGAATTGCAAAGCTACATCTCTCTGATTGGAATTCAACAAACAGTCAACATCCATATTGGCTTCAACTCACACAGGCAACACACACTCTTTCACTCTCTCTCTCACACACACACACACACACACAAGTGAGGCAGTTTTATGATAAGCTTGCTTACCCCAAATGGACTGCCCGACTCATGTGTGCACACAAGTACACACAACCACACAAGCAGCATACATTAAGCTTGCTCAACAAATTGGCTGTCCAACGCACACACACACACACACTCTGCAACACAGTGATATTTTTTCCTGTTGTGGCGTGTGCTCATTGTAAGCAGCCTAGCCGTGCCGCTCTGCTCTCCTCATAGACTATTTAGCTGCTTCTCTGCTGCGCTGGGTGGCAGCCAGTAAAATGGTGGCGCTCATTGTGGAAGGCTGCTGGCTGCCATTGATTTGGCCCAGCAGGTCTCTGAGGATACACACTGTTGCCCTGCCAGCCAGGCCCGGGGAAGCGGGACTGTGGTGTGTGTACGCCAGATATAAAAAGAAGAAGGGACTGTAAAGTGCATTTATTGGTGTGCACAGTGGTGCAGCGAGTGAGGACAGCTCTCTCTCTCTCGTCGAGATCTCGTCTGCTTCAACTATATATTCCGAACTGTTTAAAGCCCTTTGGGAAAACTGCAAGGTCCAGAGCGATCAATTAGCCCCAATGCTTTTGATGTGATTTGTTGTGTCTACCCATAAGTAGGGAAGAGAGGTTGAAAACAGCTTGTTCAAGAAAATATCCCCTTGTCTGGATTACTCCTCCATGATTTGTTGTCATCTCTCCTCCTTTTTCTTCTCGTTTATTTTTTTTTCCCACACTTCGATTCTTCAGACAGGCTTTGGAAAACAAAAGGGAAGCTGGCATCAGACTATAAATAATGCAGACACACAGATTGGGGTCAAATGCTCTGGATTCCACAACACATACATTCGCCTGAATGGGAGCTCATGCACACATACCTACACAGATTTACATTATACAGAGTGGAGGTTTTTCCCTATAAGCAATATTTATTCCCCAGTGAGCAGTCAGTAGGATAATTAAGTGCACGCACACACACACTCCTTACACACTGTGACATACACAGCCGAGCACACACCGACTCCCTCACGCTTTCTACTGTATACACACACACACACAGGCTGTTTACTGCCTTCATGTCCCTCGATGACAAAGCGTGACAAACAAGTCTGTTCAGAACACATTTTGGTCTCGTCGTGTCCCCCCCCTCTTTCCACCCTCCACCCGTCCCTCTCCTCTCCCCTCTCTCCTTTTCATATCTCCGACAAGGGCAACTCAGTCATCCTCTCTATCCACAGCTCCTATCCATCAGCACACTGCCATAACCTGCCGCGGCTCCGTGATAGATTACTTTTCATGCGCTGATGTATTGGCCTATCAGACTTTGAGGAAGTGACAGATTAGATCATTATGTCCCTTTATGATTATGAGCCTTGTTTTTTCTTTATGTATTAGTGTTTGTCCGATGCAAGTTTGCGTTGCGTTATATAAGAAGCATTTTTCATTGCTGTGCACTTTCAAGGAGGGCGGCGAGAAGGAGAGGAGATGATTTGGGTCTTTACAAGGAAGGACTACAATGCACAAAACAGCATTTCTTCTTTTTATAGACAGAGAAAGAGCCTTTGAAGGAGACACCTTTGTGTGCTCTTACAATTTCCCCACTAGCTACTGTCAGTATAGACGCTGGTATATGTTGCTTTTAAAGTGGATTTCTTCAAGTGCGTTGTTCATAAATTGGTGCAAAATGGTGAGCAAAGAGGGGAATCACGTCCCTTTGATTCTTAAGGACTGACACTGAGACCTGATACCTATCATTGATTTTATAAATGGATGCAACAAAGTCCATTTCACAGTTACAACCTCATACAATAGTATTTATGTGCAAAAAAATCTGCATTCAAAGGAAAAAAAACACTCCAAACAACAAATTTGGCCACAGAAATGTAACCTACCTTTTTCTATTTGCTGTTTTATTGACTGATGTTGACTGAACCCATTGGGTATAACTGTATTTGATTGTGAAAAAGGCTGGATGTGCTAAAATGTCAATTTATGAAACTGAATTCAAAAGCGTCAGAGCTGTGAGCGTGTGATCTTCCTCTCCCAACTTTAATGTCTACCTGTGAGGCCAGCACCTTCGTAGAATAGGTGTGTGTCTTCCTTCTGTGCTGCATTGTTTATAAGTGAGCGTCTTTTTTCAGCTTTGCATGACACACAACATTACATTGCCAACTTAAACAGGGAGATATTGCTTTAATGAACTTGTGCTGAACCGTAGTCACGCGTCTTGTTAATCCTGTGAAGAGAAACTGATGCAATAGACTTGCATTGCTTAAGCTAAATCGGTCATGTACGCCATATATATGTATATACTGTATGTATATATGTGCTTCTCTTTGAAGGTATATTAATCTCGTGCATGTAACAGATTACATCGATATGATGGTCCTGGTGTAAGAGGCTTTGAATTGTTTACATTAAGTGTATCTCAGTCTCCTGTGTGTCTGTGGCTTTGTGCAGAAATTTGTATTTTGAATCTATATGACCAACACATCAAACAGCTGACTCTCTTGCCTCGAGGTGCAGCTTTCTAAAATGTCTGACTGCAGCTGCTGCATGTTATGAAGTTTTTCCGAATCTCTAACCTTGGGGAAAAAAAACAAGCACTGACACCGAAAGTGCTCCCAATGTCAGAGTATCATATTATATCCTCAGATTCAGCACTTTATCATTACTGGATGTAACTTCAATACACAAGCCCTTTTTTTTTTCTTAACCTAACCCTGAAATCAATTCCACAAGTGATGCGCGGTTCAAGTAGTCAAAAGCGATGAAGCTTTCATTTGACCTTCTGTGCAAATAGTTGATACAGCGGAGAGTATTTACAGCACTGGTTGCATTCAACATATAGGCTTTCTCCCTGACCCCTGACCCCTAAATCCCCACAAACGGCACACTGTCATGATTGATGACGTCATTAGGAGCATCAGTGACACGTAGAAATGAGGACACGCTTTGATAGACAGCAGCCCCTCTGCATCCATCTTTCTCTAGCATGTGTGTGGCGTGTCCATTTATCAAACACGAAGCTGCGAGGGGCCACGCAACATTTCTGCCAGGCTTTATCATCATAGAAGTAGTGATAGTGGTCCTCTTATTACCGACTAAGAACATGTTGGTGTGCTGCATGGTCCATGTCAGTGTGTGTGCATGTGTGTGTGAGAGAGAAAGCTCCCCATGGTATCCCCCTTCTCCTCCTCTGTATTCGCTCCATGGCCCTGAGTCCCTTCTACTGTAAGACAAGCTCTGCATTGCTGTCACTAGCCATTATAACGTATATAGCACCATACAGGGCTTCTCTCCTCGGAGGCCTAGAGATCAAACACACACACACACACACACACACAGGGAAACACATGCACATATGGTCCATACTGTATGCATGCATGGCATCACACCTCATACACTATTCTGTCTCTCTGACTCTTGCTTGAGTTCACTTTTTCTCAGTTAGGTGGAAAGTAACTAATTACATTTACTCAAGGAAGGTACTTTACTGAGGTACGTATACTTTTTTATTTGTAGTGTATGCTACTTTAAACTTCACTACATTGCAGAGGGAAATACCGTAATACAGATTTAGATTTTTTTTTTATGCACAGAGCTCAATCCCAACTACTGTAGCTGCATCACAAGTCCAAGTGAAATCACACTCAGTCGTCGCTTTTTGCAGTGAAAAATAATGTTTTTCAATGTATTATTTACAGCTTTGCACTATTGAAATGAATAAAAAAAAAGTTTGGGAAATAGCACAAATGCTCATCATCTGCCTGGTGGGCTGTTTTGGTGTTTGATTGACAACAGCTGGCAGGCTGAGCCCCGGTACTGGTGTTCACACAGCAGGTAAACTAGAGACAAATGAAGCAAACTGGTGCTGCAGTTCATGAACTAGTGTGTTGTAGACAATGGTATAGAGGAATAAGGACCATGTCAAGTTACATTTGCAGTTATGTTTAAACAAAACCTGAAGAGGAAATAAGAAAAAATAACGGTTTGCTCTATTATATTGTGCCAAATTATTTCATGTGAAGTGATGAGAGCTTCCAGGAAGTTACTGCTCACATGATGCATTTATACACTGTTGGGATCTATCATGTTAATTAGTGAGCTTTATAGGTGCTGGTAGGTGGGTTTGTTACCTGTGGACGGAGTCAGGCTTGCTGTTTCTGCCTATTTCCAGCTAACTGGCTGCTGGCTGTAGCCTTATCTTTAATGGACGGATATGTGAGTGGTATCAATCCTCTCATCTGCCAGAAAACGAATAAGCGAATTTCCTATTACTTCAAGTAAAGCCTCGGAGTACTTCTTCCACCACTGCTCTCTCTCTGAAAAATATCCCTCCTTCCTTTTCTCTTCCACTTCCTGTGTCTCTCAACAGATTTTGCAGTAACATGCATCACTGATGAAACTATGTAAGACACAAGTCATATTTTTTAAGTAAATAAGCAATGAGATTCAAATCTGTTTAACGCTACAGTGGTCTTACTTGTGGTGCTCAAATAAGCAGCCCTGCTGTTATATAAAGTGCTGGATCCAGTTGAGACAGATGGAGCACTGATAGGAGCAACCAGACCTTTTTGGGTGGGTGGGGGGGCTGTTTGGGAAATCATGTCAGTCTCTCCATCTCTTCTGCTTCTGCCTGTCTTGCTCACCCTCTCAGCCGCCCTCTCTCTCCCTGCCTTCTTTATAGACACATCTTCAAACTACACACACACACACACACACTGCAGGTCCAAAACTTCCTTCCTCAGTGACCTCATTGAGTTGTGGTGCCCCCAGCGGCAGCGAGCCTAGGAAGGGTGGAAGCGCTGGCCCTGGTGCTCGGATGTCTGATTTGATTCACCCTGACAACCAAGGACCATTTGGGAGCCCTGTAACCACGGCAACTCCCATCACAACATTGTGGGTGGTTGGTGGACGGGGCCAGTCAGGGCCGGTGTTCCTTACATCCATTTTTAATGGCCAGTGTACTTAGTCGTTCTTCCTGGGCCTGTCTCCCTGCGGTCCCATCTCCAAGAAGGAGAGGCAGCCGCACTTGGTGGAAAAAGCCCCCATTACATATTTATTGTCCCCAGTCTTAATTACTGAGCCAGAGGGGATGTGGGTTTTGCTCTCTCTCTCTCTCTCTCTCTCTCTCTCTCTCTCTCCTGTCTCTCTTTTTAACTTGGAGGGATGAGATCTTCTCCTTCCCTCTGTCTCTCGTCTCTCTCCCTCCCCTCCAGTTGTCAGACCTCCGTCCTTCTCAGCTATGCGACTTCACATGAAGTGGCCACCAATGGAAAATGAGGTTTTGTGTACACTGTGTCTCTCAGCAGCATGTGCAGAAAACCAGAGGAATTGGCATATGTGACATGGATGCGGCGGTTTTAAGTGTGTGTCACAGCTCAAGGCAAATTGTTTTGTCATCCTTGCATGTATTTAGCAACTCTTTCTCTGCTCACGCGGACATCTTGTCAAGCATTTTCATTCGGGGTATTTGAGATTTAGCTGCGCTTCTGAGCAGACTCAACTTTAAATTGGCAGCACCATATGCAAGATATAATCTAGTTTCAAGCATGTGTTGCGTTCCTGATTATAATAGCTATGGTTGATTATAGACTTGGCAAGGAGGCTGCAGTGCGTTGCCACGCACAGCGAGAAACATCACATTCGTTTAAAATTTCTGTGTGTAGCTGTTCACGTCTTTGCATTTCCCCGCATGTTATTTTGAGTCGTTCTCGTGTGCTCCCACTCCTCCGCTGGCCAAAATCAATCTGAGGAAAAAAGGTTATGTAACCCCATCCCTCTCTCTCAGCCATTGTAACATGACATTGGAGAAGATTGATCAAGAAATGTATTTTTGGACTCAATTGTCCATTGCCTCCCCTTTGACCTTCAAGGTGGTGTTATTGTTATGCTTTAATGCTTTAGTTGACTTGTCAGACTCCTACTGTCTCTTTTACAGTCAGGGTGCGATTGTTTCTTACTTTTTTCAGATATCGCTAGATTTTCATCTTCCTCTGGGTCTTCTGTCTAAATAGATTTTTTAAAAAAAAGGAGAAATGAGGCTTTTGCTTTAATTTGTCCATTCCACATGAAATCACCTTGAGGTAGGTGTGGAGCAAGTGTGACTTCTTACATTCACGCAGAGCTATTCTTTACATGTCTTTAGAAGTCACTCGCGCACTAATGCTCATTGGAGAGGAAAGTGTTTTTCTCTCACAATAGGAAGGCCATCTCTTAACTTGTGGTGTACCGTGGAATTCAGTGAATGCTCGAAGCTGGGTTCATGAACTGCTGCGTGGTTCCTCCGACGCCTTCTCCTCCTCCTCCTCCTCCTCCTCCTCCTCAGAGAAAATAAAAACAGAGGAGTTTCATTCAGTCATCACGGGGTGTTGGGTGCATGTGCGGCTCTTTCTGTGAATGAATGCACCCTGTACTTAAGATGTGTAAGTGCGCTCTTAACAGGGCAAAGAGTGGGAGGTGTCTATTCCACGCTGAAGAACCACCACCTATTGGACATCCAGCTTCAATAGTGTATGATTGAAGAGGATGTGGGAGATGGGTTATAGCTGGAGCACCTTGTGGATAAAAGGTTCAGTCATTGAAGGGTTAGCCCGCTTCTGGTTGTGGAGGAAATCCATATTTTATTTGACGCCAGAGCCGCTCAAGGCCTGTAAATTATTACTGCTGCATTCCACCTGCTTGTGGAGGTCACCCAGATCAGTAGATCGGTAGATGCGCGTGTGTGCGTGTTTTTTGTGTGTGCCTGTGTCAGCACACAAGTTCATCCTGATGTGTGTCCTACAGTAGTATTGTGTAGCATGTCACAGGGCCGGAGCAGTCACACCGTGACCATACTGCAGGCTCACCCATCCATAGATCTATCCTTCCCTCCATCCATCCATGCACTAAAACACATTACAGAGATGACTGCCTCCGATGTGCCACTTCCCCCCCCAGCACTAAAGGCTCCCTACTGTAAAGTGTATGCCGCTGGAGGAAAGGCATATCATGGCCACAATGAGAGACACTAATACATGCACGCTCGGACATGCACGATTATATCAGTATGAATTAAGTGGATTTAGCGCTGTTTTCATTTAGTGGTATTTACTCAAATGTTTCTGTTTCATGTCGTTTTGTCATTGCGCTACAGCTCAGAGGGAATATTGTAGCCTTCCATTCCTGTAGTTACTTTGCAGATTGAGATTTTTACTTGCAAAGCATAAAATAAGCTCATGAGATGTGATGCTCCTCTGTATAAATTGCCCAGCAGTCAGATATAATGCAGAGCCACCTGGACCACGGAAAACATAAAAACACTCCTTAACACATCGATAACTTCAAAAGGGAAGATTCCTCACAACATCTAACAGCTGCAGCTGCAATTGATGGTTATTTTCATTATTGATTCATCTTTTAGTGCATAAAACTTCAAAAAAAAAAGAGAAAAACGTCCATCATGTTTTGTTGAAACCACAGGGATCTTCAAATTGCTTTTTTTTTTTAAACCAAGAGCCCAAAACCCAAAGCAAAGCAGCATTTTTGCAAAAATGTCCTAAATTACTGATTGATATAAACATAGTTTATATAGAAATCCACTCATCAACTAATCTACAATGTGCTTCTCATTTTCATTTGAGTACATTTTACTCCTTGTGCTCATTTACTTTAAAGTCAAATGTCATCAATATGGGACTCATACGGCCACTTTGCTACTTAAAATATCTCACATCAGAGCTCCAGTTACACATAGAGCCACCACACGCTTCACCACAAATAATTCACTTTCTCCTCCTCCTCCTCCTCCCTTCCTCCTTCTCTCCCACTGTACCATTCAGTCTCCATATCCCTCTCTCTTAACCTTCTTGCCCCTCAGCTGGTGCTCATCGCTCATTTTCCTCTCACTTCCTCCCTCCCTCCATCCCCCCTCCGCAGTCCTGCTGCTATCTTTACGACCCTCTCACTAATGCACCGCTCAATTAGCCTTCGATGAGGTTTCCACTAAAGGCTGGGTAAATAGGTAATTACATGTTGTCATCCCCCCACCTCTTGCTAATCCACTCAACTTCACTCCACTCCTCTCTGTCTACCCCTCTCTCTCCCTCTTGCTCTCTCGATACCGTGGACGGCTGCCAGAGATGGTCCAATAGAGGCCCAGCGTGGGCCTGTTAGTCACAGCTGGCTTAACCCTTCGATTGGCCACGTACAAGCACAGTGCTTAGTGCACAGTTTTTCTCTGTTTTCAGGCCGCACTTCAGCTCCGCTATTTGGGACGCTTTATCATCAGAATGGGAAAACTGGAACCACCCACTGGCTAAATGCTGATGAAATCCTGCCTGCTAATAGAGACATTAGACAGGCCCAGGTGTTTTGAACACTCCAGCTACTTTGTCAGAGAGCGTCAGTCAGTGAGGTGAAATGAATGGTGACAGGTGGAAAGGAGTAGTGGGAGGGATTTGTGCTTTTTTTGTGACTGACAATCAGAGAGCGTAGGCGCTGTGGCTCTCAGCTCGGACGGCTATTGATGCGATCAAATTGCCTGCCTCAAGGCAACAGTCCACAGGCGGTCTGCGAGGCTGGTGGGATGTATTATTTTTCGCTTGTGTCTGAGGCATGAGGCCACGAAAGGAAACTTAGTATTTATCAGCTTTACTGCTGGGGAAATAAATTGATGCAAACGCGTTGTCTTTGGGTCGTCCTCATCTGTTACATCAACAATAACAGCGTTTACTGTGATACGTAAATGTTCGTTCGGCGTCATCCATCCAGGCAGGCTTGGAAATTCTGCCGTTGTCAAGGTCTGCCCATTATTCAACAGTGTCGTAACAATGTGGATTTTCATCTTTCATGTGTTGGGACCAGGCGGCTTTCATGCAAGGAGCCGCTGAAAGGATGAGGCTTCTTTTTGGGAGGACCAAGTGAAAAGCTTTTATTCAAACATCAAGGAAATAGAAGTGAAAGAAAGAGAGTAATGCCTGCAAAGTGACCTTTGAAATCAAAATAAAACATTTATGCTGGATGGAAATGGAAGCTGGACTCACAAACTAAAATGACTAGACCTTGGTTATAGGGGAGGGGAAAAGTGGAATTCCTATTTTGGACACAAGGGAATGTAATAAGCCCAAAAATAGGATATTTGATTGACATTGCAGTCCTTCTTATTTTAGAGAGAAACGAGATATCGGTGAGACTCACGCAGCCGAAGAGGGAGAAAGTACAAAAGAGAAATAATAGTTTGTTTGGGGCCTTTGGAGATAGACAGCAAAGCAGAAAGTGAGAGGAATAGGTATGCGAGAGGCAGAGGAAGAAAGGGGAGGGAGAGAAGGAGCCAGGCTGAAGGAAGGAATAAATGAAGGTAGAGAGGAAGAGAGAGGTGGAGGGAGTGTTTGGGGAACCGGAGGAAGTGATAAGTCGAGTACAGCCAGACAGCCTAAATCCTCATCTCAATCAATCACATTTTCCCTTCCTCTCCTCTCAGTTTGTCTTATTGATTTCTTGTTTCTGCCAGTGTCCTGAAAGCCCGACTCAAATGACTACTCAGAGTTTTTGGGGCTCCATCTCCCAGTAAAAACGGCTATTTGGTCATTTGTCTCACAGCTATATAAGGGAGAGTAAAAGGGATCGCTGGCGTCTTATCCAGCAAATGATGCCAGAGCCCATTCTCTTTCATATACTCTACTACTTTACTTGTATCCATTATGTTTTGGGAGGAACTAGTGCTGGCCGAATTACACTGAGTGCCAAATCAGGAAACAGTGTGTGTGTTGAGTCGAGCTATTTTCGGTCTTTTAGGGCAGGTTCACAGTTCTTCATGAACAAGTAGCAAGTCAAGCTGCAAACCTTTTATGCCTCTTACAGTGAACACTTTTAATAGTGGAAACAAGCTCTTTCAGTGCGTAGGCTAATGATAAAAAAAAAAAAAAAATCAAATGTGCAGCTTTTTATTGCTCCAGGATTTTCAGGTGAATCTCCTGTCTTCATTTATGCTGCTGAAGTCCGGCTCGGGTCAAAGTCTCAAGTCTGTGGCTCTGATGTGGATATAGAGCGGTTAAAAGGAAAGATGAAGAGGTTGAGGTGGAGGAAATGTTTGCAGCATTTCTTTCCCCTTCCTCCAGCAAGTAGTGATGTCAACATTTTTAACACTAAACCATGACTAAGCTCTTTCCCCAACCCTGATCAAGTACAGTAGCTGCAGCTGACCAACATTAAAGCGTGCTTTTAGGGGAATGTGCATGGGGGGGCGTTCAGAGACGTTCTGCACGTCAGCTCCTTTGCAAGCCTGCGTGACCTACGATTACCCATAACACCCCTCTCTGTGGACGTTTGCAGATAGTTTATCTCTGCAAAGCATTATTCCAGCTCAACCTGGTCATTAATAATACTTTACCTGTCACATGCAGATCATGTGACAGCATTTGGAAAAACAAAGCCAGCAACAACAGGAAAATCTTCATCCATCCTTGTCAGTGTTAGAAGTAAATGTTGCATATGAATGTGTGGAAAATGCAGCTGTCACTGTATGTAATATATTTAAATCTCAGCCCACACAATACAAGTGTCTGACTCACGTTTGTGAAAATTACAGAAGTGGTTTTACTGGAGTGTTCTCTCTCTCTGCATCCCGTACAGTACATACATACATACATACAGCAATTCCTCTCGGGTGCTAAAAGTAGGTGAGCCACCCTTATGCAGAGGCAATTAAAATCTCTGTCTCTCAGCCGCTGCTCCCACAAACACTGACACTGGGTTGTTCTCTCGAAAACACGCTCAGGGGTTACTTCTGGAGTCTGTTTGAGTCTGTTAGTGTGCGGCAAGGGGAAATGACAGATCACTGGTAATCAGTGTGTGCACGAGTGTACTGTATGTGTATACACATGCTCGGCAGTCACATACATCAAACAAACACTCTCCCTTCGAGCCATTTCCAGCTACGTTTTGTTGCGCTACGAGAGAGACTGTTCTTTTTTGCTGGCATTTTTGCAAATCACATTTCCACACCGCTTGTTATCTATGTGCAACGACTGCAAGTTCACAGATCCCGATGTGAGTGACACGGCGACAGCTCCTTTGGTAGCTCAAATAGATAATCAAAGCGTTGGAGGAGAAGCCGCCTAAATTGAGACAGAAGGAAAGGCAGAGGGATTTAAGGTACGAGGTAGTCACATTTGTAAAACTGTTTGGGTGCTGCTTTACAAGACAGTTACAAAGGACACAGGGAGGTAGAAGAGAAAATGGGACGTGATGGTAATACAGCTGAGGACTCAAGATTGAAGATAAGTTTAAGTCCTTTCACACCCATAGTTGGGCTCATTTGCACCAAACTAAATACACAAGTGGGGCAACAAAAGACTATGAAAGTTGTGGACTGATCCAAAAACACCTGTTTGGATCATTCCACAGGTAAAACAGGTTCATTGGTAACAGGTGATAGTATCATGATTGGGTATGAAAGGTTCATCCTGGAAAGACTCAGTCGTTCACAAGCAAAGATGGAAAGAGGTTCAACACTTTGTCAAACACATGACTGTATGAAAGGATATTAGTACATGGGCTCAGGAACACTTTGTAAAACCAGTAAACATAGTTTGTTTGCAAATGATTGCAGTCTGTTTTATTTAGGTTTTACACAGCGTCCCAAATCTTTTAGAATTGAGGATCACTTATGAGATCACTGCCTTGACAGAAGATTGATTTAATAGTCGTTTCTCTTCTCAATTCATGCTAACATCACATGTCTGTTTTCATAAAATCTTGTCATTGGTCCATTTTGTTTTCACACGGTCACACACTCTCTGTTTGATTGACAGCTATCACACCAGCCTAAACGCGCTGAACCGAACGGGCAAATGCACTGATGTTCATTTGAGCCTCACCACACAGGGTTGGATGTGATGGATCCCTGAGACCAATCCTGCAACAGTAAAGAGACATTATTAGAACTTTTTATGGCTCGACCTCACCGCTGTTCTTAATAGAAAAGGAAGAGGAGACAAACTTTGTTTTTTCCACTCGGTTGATCAGGTTTTTGGTGCAAAGCTATGATGCAACAAACACAAATTGTCTCTCCATTGACATTTCTGTCAGTCTGCCACTGTTTCAACAGGGCAAATAGAATAAGTTAATTAGTATGTCTAATTGCATTTGGTGGCTCAGCTTTGGGAATATCAAATCAAATTAGGATAGTCAGTGTTCTTTTTCCATGGCACACGGTTTGCCTTAAGCTATGCTTTTTAGGATCTGTCTTTTGTCTTTGTCTCTATCTTTTTCAACGTCCCTTCCAGCTGTACTACGCCTTTGCTTTGTAGTCTCTCTCTCTCTCTCATCATCCACCCACACCTTTTTCTCTTCTTTCCATTTTGGGATCTCATTCTCTCTTTTGATATCCTCTTTTTTTTCCCGCCTGATCTTCTCACAACTTTTCAGCTCAGTCTCTTAATAAATTGCCTTTTTCTCTTGATGATAATGTCATAACTGCCAGACAATGTAATAACTGACCCTCTAAATGGGACAGAAATAAATAGAAGCTGTTAATCCAATAAGCAGCCAGTTAATGCAATAACAATATATGATTAACACTGGCTTTTTTTTGTTGCCTGTCGATGATGTAACCAGCAGTTTAAAGCATAAACATGTGGAGCTTTTTCAAGATACTTTGATGTTATTACATTTTCACATTAAGAGGGACATCACTTTTGACAAGTGTGACAGTAATACTATGTTAACTCCCATCCTCTATAGCATTTATAAACAGTGTATCAACAGTCAATCAGTGGTTCATAAAACACTATAATGTAGTTGCAGGCACATATAAGGTGTTTTGAATCAATTCAGGCAGCAGTAGCTCAGTCCGTAGGCACTTGGGTTGGGTACTGGTTCAAGTCCAGCATGGACCAGTCAGTGCAGTGTGTAGACTGGTAGCTGGAGAGTTGCTGGTTCACTGCCTGGGCACTGCTGAGATGCTGTTGAAAAAGGCACCGAACCCTTAACTGCTTCTGGATGAGTTTGTGCCCATAACTGGAGACATAACAGATAATGAATGACAATATAATTTAATACAGCTTTAAAATATGTCTTTGTAGGATAATTTCACAATTTGAAGTATCACATTTGCTTAAAACTACATTATTATGTGATAGAACCATTTTATCATATATTTATATACTGGTTTCATTTTATTCTTTTCTTCCCACTTCTCTGATTTCCCCCTCCTCTTTTCTCTCCTCTTCTTCCCCATCTTTCTTCTCCCCAATGTGTCCTTCTGTCCATCCCGTTAAAAAACCATAAGCCAGTCTGTCACTCTTTGACTCAGTCTTTGTTCTGTCAGAAGTTATCCCAGAGATAAGTGTGACTGATGGCTGCAGGCCCAGCCAGACAGGCAGTGTATAATTGAGTGATAGGGACTAATGTAAGTGAATGGCTCGGAGCCGACGGTGATCCACAGCAGCAGCAGAAGCTCAGGCACCAGGGGAGGCTTTCTGTTAGGCCCTCGGTAATACTAGCAACAACAGCCACCCAGATTACAATCTGGTGACTACCTGGCTCTATGTGTGTGTGCGTGTCTGTGTGTGTGTGTGGCTCAGGTTATCTTCTTTTTGTCTACTTTCCATCCCGTGCCTCTTTTCTTCTCTGTTTCATAGCTCTGTTTACCACTCTACTTTCATTCCTCCTGCCTCCACATGCCTTTTCTTCTCTCTCTCTCTCTTTCTCTCTCTCCATCCGTCTCTCTCCCTCCCTCCCTCTCCCCGTTATCTTAGCTCTTTAATTAACGTGACATGCTGTGAAGTGAGATACTAAATAATGCAGGCTTTTCCAGTGACATTGAATCAGCCAGAGTGATTAGTGGCCACACACACAACACACACTCTCAGACACACACCAAGACAGATTTGCCCCCTTTCTTTTAATCATGATCTACCTTTTAATATCAGTATTAATTTTTGCAGCAAAACTGTGGCTTAATTAGAAAAATATGCACATGAGTGCTCTCTTGAGAATACAGCACACTACTGGTTTGCATTTTAAATGGCGTTTGCATTACAGTAAAATATACAGTAGAGTATGTGTGAGTATTTTCTAAAATGAGAAATGGGTTCGTTAATAAGCTTCTTGTGAAATACAATTACAGTAAAATGACCACTCTCTGAACAACAACCAAAAGAGACTAAATACAAATTGAAAGACAGTAATGGAGCCTGAAAGCTGAAATTTAAATGACTCTGAGATCTTATATACAAAACTAAATAAGAATAAAGCAAAAATAAAAATCCTGGACTGTGGGAAGAAACACAAGGTCCATGAACGTAATGCCTTTTCACAATGTATTGCTTAGTTCCAATATCTACTGTAGTAGTGTAAATCACAGTGCAGGGGACTTAATTTGTGCAGGGAGAGATCTAGGTTATCCCAAAGCAATTGTTTCAGACCAAACCAAGTGGAAAATCCAATGTGGGTTTAGTTGTTTGCTGCTTTGGCTGCAGGGATGTAGAGAGCTCTGGGTTACAGCGTTCTTCTACCCCTGCCCCCCCTTGTCTTTTTTTAATCAGATGGCTTGTTCAGGAGTGGAGGGGATTAAGACTGCTGCCGCTGCTGATGACTCTGTCCAGTTTTGGAAAGCCCGCAAACACATGCACGTATGCATGACACGGGAACACACATGCTCATGCACAAGCAATTCAGCACAAGCAGTCAGAGGCATCAACACATGCATGAGTTAGCCCATATGCATGAACATACAGTACAGGCCTGCACATTCATTCAAGCAAAAATTCACATTGCGCTAAATATCGTCCCTCTCTCTCTCTCAGTTTTGCCTCCGCTCATTTACGGTGTCCCTCGCTCAACGCTGTCTGTTTCTGGACAGCAGCAGTGTTCTGCCATGTCTCATTGTGTCATGTGATTTGAGCTGTGAGATTTCTGACACACAGACTGACGCCTGTCTCTTCTAATGCCAGACGGTCACACTAGGCGCTGCAGATGGCAAAGAGACAGACAGACAGACAGACAGACAGACAGAGAGAGAGGCAAAAATCTGACTGATGTAAAAGAGAGAGAGAGATGCTGCCGAGAGAGTTTGACAAAAATACAAAATGAATGAGAGTGAGTATGAATATTTAGGAAACTTAAAATTGCAAAAGAAGTGAAAGTAAGTAAGTCGATGTGAGAAAAGGGGGCAAAGACGGGAGAGTGAAAGAAAGGACTCGAGGGAGAGACAGAGCGAGAGTGTAAGAAAGGAAGTGAGCTCAGGATGAAAGGATCGAGACATCGAGCTGTATGTTGACCCAACACTGTGTGCAACATAGCCAGCAGATAACACCAGTCAGTCTCCTCCCACTTTAATCTCCCCATCATCCATCCATCCATCCCTCCCACCCCTCCATCTTAAAACCATTCCTTTTCAATCATCACGTTTACATTTGGAACAAAATGCAGTATCGAAGTGCAGCCTGATTTGCAGATTTTGTAATGGCTGTATACTAGAATTTGCAGCACAAGCTTAAATGTTAAATGTTAAATGTATGCCATAAGTTGAAATTCATCAGCTACTTTGTGAACTCTCTCATACGCGCACGCAGACGCACGCACACACCAAAACACACCTCCAGGCGATGAGTGTATGGTCCTAATGAAGCGAGAAGAGGAGAGGCAGCTGCATAACTGGAGTGTAAGGCCTAGAGGGAACTCACACACTTCAAGTCTGTGCGTTGGCGTGTGTGTGGGTGTCAGTGTGTGTGAGCGTAGGCTGTGTAATATCTGAAACTCGTTTAATTTGGAGTTTGGAACGAGTCTAATGAGTGAATTTTCTTTGTACCTCTCCTCCCTTCTCTCCCCAGGTCGTGAGGGCCTGTTTCTATCGTCCTGTTGTACAGTGAGGCAGTGAGCTCACGGTGGATACAGCATGCATGTGTCGACATATCCCATGATGCACTCTGCCAATCCGGGCCTGCTCCTCCTCAGCTTCCTCTTCCTCGCTGATGCCGACTGTGAGTCCTTTCACACACATGTTGTATTCCCAGACACAGACACCTACTCACATATCCATGCATAAATATAGGACATATCTTTTGAATGCACCTGCTGCTTATATGTATATACACGAGCACATGCAAATTTGGAATGACCTGATTTTCTCTTAGAAACCACTCCATTCCTGATATCACATCCCTACTGTATGTGTGTGAGAGTGTGTGTGCGTGTTTATCTGTGTGTGTGTGTGTGTGTGTGTGTGTGAGACTGCACGAGTGTGTGTTGGGTAGCAGGTTTGATATGAGGCCAGCTGTTTTTGTCCATCCCAGTATTGCTTGGCATGGATAGACAGACCACATATGGCAAATCAGATAATTTCCCCCCCTACTTGTGTGACTGTGTTCGTACCGTGTGTATGTGTGTGTGTGTTGTGTGATCCCTGGTTGTGGTCAGTCCAATGTATTCATCAGTAAGTTTACATGCACATTAGTATTCCGGTTATTTACCACATCCTTTTTTAAATTATGGCTGCATTATTGATTATTGAAAATATGTTTATGATTTTATTGAAGGATCGTTTAATCTATAAAATGTCAGAAAATAATGACAATGGTCCAGCACCAATCCTTTCACTAGTTTGTCCGACCAAACCAAAGATGATCAGTTTACAATCATATATGGCAAAGAAGCATGGGAGCTGAAAGCTTTGACTCCTGTGTATAAAAAAAAAACTTTAATTGAAAAAAAAAAAATCAATTGAGCACGAGAATAGTTTAATTATCTGCCAACCGAATGGATAATTCCACTCATCGTTTCAGTCCCAGTTCTCATCTTATTTGGGATATGATGTTTACATGAACATAAAGACCTGGTTAGTCATCTCCCTATGAATGAACTGAATTTAAAAAAGTTTATTTCGTCTTTGTGGCTGTCTTTCTGCACACATCTTCCAATAATCTCATCATCCATCTTAATGGAAGACAGCACTGAGTTAATCCCCCATTTAACCAGCACCAGACTTTCAACCATCACATTGTAAATCATATATATTTTCACTACCACATCACTCAAGTTGAAGACACACCCAGACAAACAGCAGACAATGATCAGAAACTTGAATAAATTGTTTACATGTAAAAGTTTCTTTTATCATAACCCAGCTAATCCATTCGTGGTTCATGCATGACTTTTACATAAGCAAAAAGACGAATGAGATATTCCACAAACCTGATCATCACTGGGATGGTAGTGTGTGTGTTAACATACTTAGCATTAGTGTCTACCTGTGTAGGAGAAAGTCTTGGGCCAGGCATGCTTCTCTATCAATTTGTCAGGGTGACGATGAACAGAGAGGCTTTGAATCTCATAACGGTGGCTGATGAAACGGCCTGATTTGGGCCGAGACTCTGGATAAAAGGTTTGAAGACAGAAAGGGAGTGTGGGAGGACTAAAAGATAGGATAGACTGAAAGGGAATAATGGAAGAGAAAGAAGAGGAGGAGGTCATCCAAGCTCACCGTGCAAACTGTTAAACATCTGGGAGTTATCCTGTTAGAGACATCAGTAATAATGGCGCCTCGTGGGAATTCGATTTACATATTTGTTTTTAAAAAAAGCATGAATGTGTTCTGGCAAATATGATAAAAAAAGAGAATGTTTGTGTAGGAGATAAAACATGCGGCAGGTACAGTACAGTCTGTTTGTTTGAAGGAAAAATGCAGTGTGGCTCCAAGCTTGTGGTTTTACGAGCTGAACATATATCATCGCCACCCTGTAACACACACACACACACACATTCACACAAGCGTATAAACACACGAGTATAGCACCCAGTAAAAGCACACACATCCACAAAGCGCTCTTGTTTTCCTTTCAGCCTCCTGCCCTCTTGTCCCCTGCGTAAGTTCCAGGGTCGGCTAGTAAAGGCCCAGTCATCCATCAAAACGATGATGCTCCCAGACTTCCTCTGTGACGGTTAGGGGGAGCAGCACAGACGCAACGAGGGTGGAAAGGATTCATACTTTGTCTCCTCTGTCTATATATTTCTTTTTTCCGCCTGCCCTCGTCTCATTCGCTGTGACTCCCCGCGTTGCTCTTTTCCCGCTCGCTCTCTTGCCTCTTCTCGGCACGTCCATATAATCTGGCGAGAAAGGAGGGACAGAGGGCTTGGGGGGGGGGGGTTAGAGAGGAAAGGCTGTTCTTTTCTCTTTTTGTCTCATTGTGTATGACGTACAGTGCCTCTTTTAATATCAACAGTGGGGACTCAGAGACTTGAATGTTGAGAACTCAAACAGAGGCTGCTGGGGCGCTGACATCTTCGGCGCTCGTCTGGCGTCTGCATGTTTTGAAATGTTAAACGCGCTCTGAAATATTGCTTTCAGTTGTGCTCATCGTCACTAAATGAGTGGAAGATATTTTAAGCACTGAAGGGGTTTTACTAAAAAGAGGCCACTCCTCCATGTCTGGACGGTGGCATCATTGCTTATCAGACTTTAGAAGCATACGCTGGCTACAAGTTACACCCATACACACACTCCTGGACTGAGGGTATTAAGATGCAGTGGGATGGAACAGGATCCCATGTGCATAGTTGGAAACCTTGCATGACACTGCACCATATGGGCATCCGGCACACAAGCGCTGGTGTAACAATACAAGCTTTGCGTGTGTGAAGGGGCGTTTTCCAAATTCGCATCTCACTCTTTTTTCCCCCTCTCTCTCGCCACCATTTTTTTCTTATTTCTCAGTGTATTCGTGTGCGCGTGCGTGCATATGACATCTATCTGGTGGATTAAGAGTAATGCCCTGATCCTGTCGCAAACTAGGCCACTGCTCCATGTACGCGGCGAGATGCCCCGTGTGAGAAACCGCATCCCGCCGCATGTCATTCAGGGGCGACGGGAAAACAATGCAACAACAGGGTTTCTTTCTTGCTGACCCACGTTTGCCCCAAAACCAACAAGCTGTCATCCTTCCCCCGTTTACAGCTCGGATGTAACAATAAAAAAAAAACAACAAAAAATTCCAGCTGAAATACAAACTCCTCGTGTGTGTGTGCAACAGGACACAATAAACAGCTTCTTTCTCTCAGCGGTTACAGGAGGGGGAAGCAATGCTGAGTTGCAACCCGGTGCCTTAGTAAGCAGACTGTACATTTTGAAACCAGGCAAGAGTGGTTTAGGATTCTGCCTAGGGAGGCTCTGGGTAATGTGAAACTCTAGCCTCAGTTTACATCACATCATTTATGTGTTGTAAAAGCTGTGCATTTCCTCTTCCTTTTCCCCTGTGAAGCTTGATGTAGAAAAAAACCACAGGGGCATCAATAAAAGCTCCAGTTTTTCTCAGTCACTGACATTTTCATACATGACATATTAGGCCAATGTCGGAAACACAGAGCTTGCTCATGTGTTGACTGATTGTCCTGTCAAACATACGACCATATTGCCAGAGCTGCCTCAAGGTTGACTGGGATCTGAAAAGGTGGTTGGGTCAGTCTCCCACAATGCACCGCTGCTTTGCTTACTTTGAGAGCTCTTTAGTGAGGCGCTGAACACCAGGTCCTCGGAGAGAAGCGTTCTTTGGTTACCTGCAAGTATTTCATTCAGCTTTCCCTCAGGTTCTAAGTTCAAGGGTCTAAAGAGCAGCGTGTTCCACCACGACTCCTGGCTGGCTCATATTTTCTGTGGATTTCTGTCAGTCTAGTTTTTCATTTTGTTTTCAGGTTATATTTCACTTTTCCTATTACATCATCTTATTTTTTCATTTCCCCAAAAAACTCATTTTAGTATAGGTTCAGAATATTTAAATTGAAATGTGCCTTGTAACAAGCCCCAAATCTGCACGCTGTGCTCCACAGAAAGTTTTCATATTTGATGCATTTAACATACTTTGTAAAGACACCAGGGTACAGTGGATGGAGTAGTATGTTGTACAGATTGTATTGCCTTTTGAGGCGAGGTGAATGTACATAAAACCGACTTTGCAGTACTCTTTGGTCAGAGCATAAGAAGGCAGAGAAGCTGTAATACGGCACACGTGTATCAAAGATTTTTGAGTTCGGGCATATCAGAGAGAGTTTAGTGGCACAAGCGTGTGTGTGTGTGTGTCCATGTGAGCATGTTTGTAGTTGTCTGTTTTGTATATGTATGCAAGCATGTGTAGTGCTTAGAGGAGACAGGAGATTAGATGGCGATAAGTATCTAGTTTCGTGCGAGCTTCGCAGCTCCTTGTCGCTGATGGATGAGGCACCGTCAGGATTCGCTGGCACGAGATGAAGAGGCAGGATCACAAAGGTTAAAGGTTTCTGCCCCAGGGATTAGTTAAGGGTGTGAAACAGAATCAAGCAGTTATTTTCTTAGATGGATTGTGTTTCTTTTCTGTGATTGATTGGTATTGCCTGACTCACTGAAAGCGCAAAGAAAAGGCAAGATCCGGGTTGACATTATTGCCCATAACCACAGTACAAAATGTCAAAATGTCAACATCTGCTCTTGGCAGTTAAGACCATGATGGAGGCGCTGTGTGATTTCTCCTGTGGGCTGGGAAGTGATGATCAAATGACCAAAAGGCCTCCAGTGTTACACTGGTCAACAAACTGGTCGAGTCTCAAGAGATCATTTCAGCATTTTTATTGCATTAATTATTTGTTTTTCGGGACTATTTTTACATGCAAGGACCACAATTGCAGATACTTAGAAACATAGAAAGTAACTTTAGATATCTTTAGAGGAACATGTTTGGAATATGGTTATTATTCTCTTAATGAGTTAGTAGAGTTAATATAGATGAGCAGATTGATAGCATTCCCATATCTGGTTATCTGGTGGTCCTGGTATTCCTGTACACAACCCCCATAACAGAAAAGTGTTTCGAGCAAAGATGATATTTGTACCCTGATCGTGTACAACTTTTGTTATTTATTTTTGCTTTCATTTATTTATTTTTTTAAAAAAGGAGGTGGCAGAGGAGACACTTTTCCTGGGGTCAGGCCAGGAAATGTCATTAAATTTTATACTGAAAAAAAATGAATTAAGGAAATTTTCTCTGCTGTTAAACTAATAAACGGGTCAGCCTTTACCCTTAAGACATTTGGAGGGTTAACATGGTTAGACAGCGTTTATTAAAAAGAAGAGAAAAGGAATCTTATGTGACACTGCACAAAAGTCTGCAGCGAGAGGCCGAGGAAGAGACAGATGATCTTTCATCGCGCTGAAATTGTCCTTTAATTCCCTTTATATTTTTTTTTCAAAATTAACAACCCACTTATCAACAAAACTAATTTCAGTCATTATCTAAATAATTCACGGTAATGTTTTCTGGAATCATTTATTGCATTGTATTAAAATTCAGCTCTAGTGATGATGTGCCAGCTCATGCTCATCCAGAATGTGACAAGCCTAATTTAAATGCTTGACAACCTCTTCCCATCAACTCCAGTCTCGAATATCTCTCCATAGAAGGTGACAGAAATGGGTCACATCACAAACATTTTCAGAAGTCATATGCACACAAAATTAAAATGCCAATCACAGTCATTTTATTAACTATTGAATGCATGTGCTGGATTTAGGAGTGGTCTACCGCTGACCTTTTGGACTCCCTCGACAACTCCTGTCGGGTCGATGAGAAAGAGAACGGAGCAGATCTGGTGCGTCTCAATACATTGCATCTCGGGCACAACAGCAGCGAGGCTATATCGGCGACTAGCATAGCTGTGCGTCCATCCGTGAGCAACAGGATCTGACCGGCGTTAGCTTAGCATTAGCTTAGCAGGTGCACCCGTCTGTGAAGAGGCCTGGATAGCTTCAGCTTAGCTCTAACTTAGCTAAGCAGTGGTCTGTGAGTAATACACTGTGACCGGCGCTCTGTTCGTCTGTATGGGAAGCCGGCTCTGACCCAGTAAAGTTGTGCACCCAGTGGATATCTCATGTGCTTCTGATGACCTGTGCATAAAAGAAGACCCTGTTTGATTAATTCATCCCCTTAGTTTCTAACAAACCCTGATCTATCCCTGATTAAGGCGACACTTGCTGGACCCTCTGGCCGATATGGTGGATTACTTTCTGCACTGAAAGTACATTTTATCCTTTTGCTTTTACATGGTGATATTGTTAAAGTGATGCTCGGTGACGTCAGCTGGAGGTCGTCCAAAAAAACTGCAGATCAATAACAATAAAGAGAAGGCTTATATGAGGAGAAAGAAGAAGAATTTGAATCCAGTAATCTAGATGACACTGCAGAGATAGATGGACACTTGCATAGCATGCTATCTTTAATGTGAAGTTTTATCAAAAGTTGCAGCACTTAATTGCGCATAATTAAATTTCTATGTTGAAACGGTCCGTTTTACCAGATGTTTTCCAATTAACACTTGCACAAGGATGATGGCTGTCTCTCTGTGTTTATTGGCCCCAGCGATCCAGTTTCATTTCCAGGACGAAAGCGAGCAGCTGATAATTTGCTCTTAATGTGTCGGTTTGATGTTAATGTGTTTTAAGTTATAGTTCTGGCCAGCTGCCCACCCACTCTCCAGGCTGACTATCATGGCCCTGGCTCCGGCCCCGATATTGGCCTCGTTCCTCAACTTGTCAGACAAGCCTGCCTCAGTTCTCATTTGGGGAGTCATCAGCTAACCGCCCACCACCACATACAGCACTATGCAGCTGGATCTTTCCCTGGCAAGGACTGCGAATTACTCATTACATGCCTAACTATCAAAATGAGCACACACACACACGCACACACACAGACATGCACAGGAAAATGTGAGGCGCAGACACAGATGCTTGGCGAGTTGTAGCAAACATCCAGAGCCGGGCTTTTCAGATGTGATCAAAACTTCCAACACGGAGGCACGAACGCTCACAAAAGCTATTCATGCTGGAGACCACGTGTCGACAAAAGACTCCCAGGATCGTCTGCGAACATGTCCGAGGGGGACGTGCCTGATATCTCTCTGATCAGGAGGTTCAATAACAATTTATCCCCTTCCTCCTCCGAGGGATGATCCACTTTTCAACCTGTGTGCACAAACAGATTTCAGCTCAAACACACACACACACACACACACACACACACACACACACACACACACACACACACACACAGGATTAGCTACTGTTAACGTCTGGGTTTCCCCATCTGTTAACACACTAAAGCTTAGTCATTCTATATTCTTATCATCAGAGCTTCTCTTTTCCAATGTGTAATTGTGGTACCTGCAGAATCAGGCGGGTCCCTTTCGTGCTGCTGAGTCCTTTGGTTTTTGTTGATTTGCCTCGTTTGGACAGGTCTGTCTGCTTTATGCTTTTTCGCATCAGATCAGCTAAGTGATTGAGGGCGCACAAGATGAGGCCCGAGGGCACATGAGTTGCAGTGTTTTGCAGAGTTTTTCAAAAGATCTGTGGAAGTTTTATTTCATATGGCTCCCTGATGAAAAAGCACACGTTTCTCTCAAAAATTTCAATGTCGTAAAAAAAGTATGTGACGGCTCTGCTTTTACAACCTGTGCATCTTTTGTGGTGAGCCGCATCTGTTTATCCTCCCCAAATACACAATTTCCATTCTTAAATTTATACATTTTTCCAGCCTTAACGCACTATATTCGTAAATCACGCTCCCTGAAGGTTTGTGCCAGCATCTGCTCTTTACAAACTCGATCTCTCTCGCTGAGTCCCTCTAGGTAAAGACAGCATCTGCCAGCTACAGTATGTTCCTGTAGTCTCCTACACAGTGTCACTGGCTTTATTTAGTCCGGCTATTTGACTTTTCTGCCACTCAAGTGAACCTCCGTTGACACATTGCGGTCTGCAGGTTAAATAAAAGGAGTTGGATTTGTCAGGATTTACAAAATTAGAACTAAAACAAATCAGATGATGTTTCAGTATCACATGTATAAAGAAGTCCAAATTAATGATGTGGTAACATTTTTATTTCAGGACGTCATTGTTCTCTGCCACACATTTATTCTACTGCTTTGATTTTAAATACCAAGAAGACATAAAGACATCATCTTTCACCCTGGAATCCAAGTTTATCACACGTCTTCAGCCATGACTCGAAAGTGGTCCGAAGAGGGGAGCTGACTTTGTAATCCCTGCCATCTGTTGTGTAGATCAGATCCCACTGTATGGTGACTATTATGTAGGCCACCCTCCATCCAACCCACACACACACACACACACACACACACACACACACACAGACACAGACACACACCGAGAGGGGAAAAGATTGGCACTGTCTACTTCCATCTAAATCTCTCTCAGCGGACCCACTCAGTAGTTTCCCTTCACTTCCATCTTAGGTCATACTGAGGGAAAAGAGGCTGTGAGGGAACGTGAGCCTGCGCCTGCTGCAAAGTGCCCCCCCTGGAACAAGTTCCTTTTTTTTCTATTTTTGATTTTATATCCATGAAATAATAAACCTGCATCATAAACCTCCATCCCCCCCTACACATACTAGTCAATATTGAAGTGCCCTTTTCCTTTTGCTTGAGCCCCCCCTTTCCTTGGCCCAAATGTCAGCGCTTAATCCGACCAAAAACCCTGATGATCTTGGCAAAAGACGGCTCAGCTCGGACATAGATAGAGAGCGCAGAGGAGGGATGAGGATTGGAAAAGGAGGTGAAGATGGAGGATGAATTTGGAGGAAAGAGCGGCGGAGCGAGGGAAAGGGGGGGGTAAGGATGAGGGCTGATAAAGAGAGGGGAGGAGAGAAAAAAGGGAGAAGAGGAATTGAAGGAGCGAGTTGGGAGAAGTGTGGAGCATACGGTGCACCCCACCACCACCACCACCACCACCACCTCCTCATTAAGTCAGTCAATGTGACAGGAAGACTTATGTAACACCCCAGAGATGGAGGGAGGAGATGGAGAAAGAGTAACAAGGAGGAGGATGAAAGAGGGAGCAAGGAGAGCAGCTGTGAAGGGGAGGAAAAAAAAGTGATGCAAAGAAAGAGGAGCCGGTAGAGAGATAAAGGGGCAAAATATGGGGAAAAGAGAACTTAAGACAATTAAACAGGGGATGTATGAAGAGAGGGATTGGGGCGAGAGAGAGATGAAGAGAAGGGGAGAAAAGATAAAAAAGCAATTGAAAGATCTACCGTGCCTTTTAGTATGGCTCTGCTGGCTTTACACTTTTCATTTGTTTTGTGGGGGAGAGATTAGCAAGAGGATTAAGAGAGAGATTCTCCCGCTCCTCATTCTTTCTGTTTCCATCTCTCTTTTTCTCTCACTCTTTCTCTCTCTCTCAGATGGGCGCACGCACATTCGCTCACTCACACCCGTACAGCATAATGGCATGCATGTAGAAACTAATGATGTACTGTCCATATCCATTATTCTCATTCGTGGATGATTCTGATCAATCACTGATGGATCAATAAGTTCTTAAGTGTTCAAAATGTTGGAAAATAGTGAAAAAAATTGCCAATTTCCCAGAGCCCAACAAACTCTCCCATGCAGATGTGTGTGCACAGTTGTGTATGTGTAAACAAGCAAATGCAAGGATGAAAGTAAGGAAGCTCAAACACGCACACACACTCTTTCTCTCTCTCACACACACACACACGCAGTCATTGAGGTAGATTTGGCCGTGAGCCAGTGAGGTGTAGAGGTGATTGGGCAGCTTGGGGCTCTCAGACCATGTTTGCCAGTACATCTGGCTCGTTCTCTCTTGCTCTCACTCTCTTTATCTCGCCCTCTCTCTCTCTCATATCCACCTCCTGTTCTCATCCTCCTCTCTCCCTCCACTTCTGCTGTTCATGCTTTCTCTTCCTTGCCCGTTCTGCTCTCCATCTGTCTCTCTCGCTCGTTCCCTTTATCTTGCTCGCTCTTCTGTTCAGCTGTCCCCGCTCTTTCAGCGCACACACTCTCTCTCTCTTTTTCTCTCCTTCTCTGAAAAGCTTAGCTTTTCTCCCTCTCTCCCTCCCTCCTTTTAAACAGCAAAAAGCAATTTCTCTCCCTTTGTCAGGGCGGTTGGCGGTAAGCCCTTAAGTAGGGATTTTCTGGTTTGGCTGGAATGCCATTAGGCGAGCTGGCGGTGACGTGCCGTGACTGACGTGCCGAATCTTTTTGATGTCGTGATGTCACAATCCAGCGGAGGCTGTGGTTATGATATTGTTGGCGTCCCCGGAATGAGGGGCTTTAGTGGTCATGTCAGGAGTAAGTCTTCATAAATCCTTTATGGCACAGAAATATTAAGCTTCTTTGGTGGTACAGGGACAGAGGAAAAAACATGGTGGAACGTGCACACACGTGTACAGAAAAAAAGACGCACACACTCACAGACACAAAGCCACCAGCTTGCACAACTACACTGAAATACAAATATACAGTGTCCTCCCAAGACTTGGTTCACACTGCAACACACACATCCAGCTGCAGTGTTGAACAATGTTCTGATGTCGTTATGTTAATTTGCATTATTGATACCATCCTAGTGACTGCAGTGTTGTACTTCCTCTTTGTCACTTAAACTGTACACACATACACACACACACACATACATACATCTGGCATTTCCCTTCCGCACACTCTTGTTTTAGTACAGTGGTCTAAAGTGTTACAGATGTGTGAATGACAGATTATAGTTGTATAATAAGTGAAAATCCGGTGCTTAAGTGCGTTTCTAAAACACAATAATCCATTAGAGAATATGTACATGAATGTGTGAATGCTTATTAGTACAGCAGCAGTGGCGATGTGAGTGGTCTTCATATTTATTAAGAGCATTATATAACTGTCCATCATACACAGACACACACTTGAGCTTGATCTTAACTTTCACATGCATCTCTCCACACAGCACCCCCCAGGTTTACACGGACCCCAGAAGACCAGACAGGAGTCCAGGGGGGAGTGGCCTCCTTCGTGTGCCAGGCCACAGGAGACCCACAGCCCAAGATTGTCTGGAACAAGAAAGGCAAAAAAGTCAGCAACCAGAGATTTGAGGTACAATGATGACAAAGAAATGAAGGAAGTGTCTTTTTTATGATATTTCTGACTTCCCCTCATGCTGAAATGCTGTCAACACAAATGGGAATGGACAAGCATCCCACAACAGAGCCGCAACAGAAGATCAATGGCTGCGTGGACCAGCTGTGTAAACCAGTGGTTTCTGAAACAAACAGGAGGACTGTTGTCACTGGTGTCAGTTCTTGTTGTTTTCCAGTTATTATTTCCATCTTTTCTCACAGCAGACATTTTGGACCTGTCAAATCACGGGTGTAACGAGGATATAGACAGAATATTAATAGGCAGCTGTTCTGATTTAAAGGAATAGCTTTGGGAATCGTGGTTATTTGTTTTTGTCTGTTCATTTTTTTTTGCTTAGAGTTAGATGAGGAGATCAATGTCGCTCTCTTGGTTGGCCACTTATGCAAGTCTTTATGCCAAGTTAAACTCTGGTCTATAGCTTCAACATTGCTCAATCAGTCTTCTCATCTAACTCAGCAAGAAAGCATTTCCAAAAACTACTCCTTTAAGTACTCTTTCAAGCACAAACATTACTCAGTTCAAGCTTCTCAATTATGAGGATTTGCTGCTTTTATACCTTCGGGCATATGATAGTAAACTGTAAATCTTTGAAATCATTTTCGTCGAAGCTAAATGGCTGCCTTACATTTAGATTGACCAGTTTGAAAGCTGGTAATGCTTCTGCTGACTCACTCAAAATGCCTAAATGGAACAGATCTATCAGTAATGTTGTTACGTACATCTGTGCTTTTTTCTTTGATGGCTAATCAAAGTGCCACGAGAAAGGTGCACTGTTGTTAAGGCAATGATGGTTGACATTTAAGTCAATAATGAGAGTTTTGTCTTGGGCGGTTTCATCCATGTATATAATAGACAGTCTTATACTAAGAGTGCACGACCAGCATCTCGTACCTGTTTGCATAAAAACTTATTTTCACAAATGCTGTCAACAATTCGATCAGTTTACCTGCTTCTCTTCATGTGTGCTGCAAAGGTTATACAACCATGTGAAATGCTATCTGCTCCAGCTCTTTCATATGTCAGATGATGCCTCGGGCTACAGTATATGAAATTCTTATATGATCACCCTTATTAGTTTCCCAAAGGCTCTAACCTTTGATTTATTTCCCCACCTCACAAGTCACTCATAGATGGAGATGTTGAACCAGCCTCTCTCCTCCACACTCAGTGTCACCCTGAGCTCAAGGTTCTTTTACACTTTAATAAGTCGAGGTTCCTCCCAGGTTTAGGTTCATCTCGCCGTCTTCCTATTTGTGATTAAATCACTTGGGGAGATATTTTATTTTTAATCCACCCTATATAAGCTCAGACTACCTGCTGTATATTTCTCTTTTCGGTCCTGTCGGTCAGGAGTTGTTGTGGGATTTCTTTTTATTGGATTTCAGTCAGCGGAAACCTTCTCAGAAATCAGAATCCAGATTTATTATGTGCATGTATTAAACTTATGCAAGAGCATTTGAAATGTACAATCCAGTATTTCTGGGAGAATCTTAAGTTGTGACATATCCTAAATATGACAAGGACATGAAAGATTATCATGGACAATCGTAATTTTTATCTATTCTCACGATTTTTTTAATCTCAGTCAAAAGTTACAGTGCACTGCTTGTCTGGTGTTACCAGGAATCCATTTTAATGTGTGTAGTAAGTGATCCTGAATGCTGGATCCACGTATGCCTTGTGGCTAAGGATTAAGCCTGACTGGTGCTCTCATACTCCCCAGACTCTGTCCCTTCAGCTTTCCCCAGTAAATTAAAAACTAGGAAAAGGCCTTCAAAAACTTTTCTCTTTTTTTTGTCTCGGAAAATTAATGTTTATCATTGAGCTGCAAACAATGTTGAAGGGAATATTAAAACCAAACAGCAGCATCAGTCAGGGTCCAATGCTTCAGCCAAACATTTAAACAAGCCTGCTGCTGCTGCTGCTGCTGCTGTATCTGTAGAGCAACAGTGCAATATTTTCAAGCTTTATAGAGGAAATTTCTTTAAATGCTCGGTATCTGATTTTTTGGCCTTTTGGGGGCAGCAGAAACAAGCTGAAAATACAAACTGACTTACACTTGTGCTTTAAGTTGAAATTGCAAACAGTTGCCTATTGCAACATTAACATTCTTTTAAAGTTGTGTGTCTGTGCTCCTGATGAATATCAGCGCAATATTAACTTCTTTTAGCTCTGTCTTTGGTCTCCACCAGTAAAAGATCTGGCTGGTTTAGCTGCAAAATGACTACTGTGTTCACCAGGCCTTAAAGCCAAAACAATAGGCTAAAGGACGCTATAAAAGGGAGAATGCAGAATCGTATAATAGCTCTCTGTAGCTTTACACATTTTTGATCCATTGTGAATATGCTGTTTTGATTAAAGCCACTTTCACATCTTTTCCCTGCAACAGGTGATAGAGTTTGACGACGGGTCCGGCTCGGTCCTGAGGATCCAGCCGCTGAGGACCCCCAGAGACGAGGCCATTTACGAATGTCATGCCTCCAACTCTGCAGGAGAGATCACTGCCTCCACCAGATTGAGTGTGCTACGAGGTCAGTGCTATTTGTTCCTTCAGCCATCAGTTTTTTAACTGACGCAAGACAGTTACAAATTGTAATGTTGGCACGTAAATCATAGCCATAAAAAAAAGTCTACTATTCTTATTATCATGTGTTTTCTCTGTATCACCTGACTGTGACGGTGACTGACTAAGCAGACTGACTTTATTGTTTCTCATGTGTAATAACACCCCTGTAGTTTAATAATTGCATCCAGAAGGAATAGTGTGTATACAGGTATAGCTAGATTTATGTAACATTATCCGACTTGTGGCTCCTCATAAATTCTGATTGTAAAGTAGAAGGTCTTTGGTTTAAGATCAGAACTATAGGTGGGGATGTTTGGCTGGCTGGAGTACATGAATATATAATCCAGTTGAAATCTGAATTTATGCATCGTTGAGTCAAATGTGATTTTATGTCAACGTTTTTGTAACTATTTATGCAGAATTGAGCCTTGGAAGGAAGCGTCCTGAGATCTAGATACATATGCTTATAAGTGTAAGCATGGGTCCATTGCGGTGGATGGTTTTGTTAGTGTTAGCGAGAGAGTCCATTAATGCAGATAGTGATGTTAGTGTTAGTGGAGTCCATTAGGAGAACATTATGTACCGGTAGTTTGAAGCTCAAGAGTGTCTTAGTGAGTGAAGTTGCTCGAGTGTGGATAATCACATCGGCTGCCTTTACAGTACATGCTCGTGGGGAAAGGACGTGCAGCCTATTGTTCTACCGTCTCATGTCTCTCTCTCTCTCTTTCCCTCTTGTCTCTCTGAGGTAATAACATAGTCTGCGGTTCTTCCTCTCCACTCTCTTCTCTTTCTGTTTTGTCTGTCTGTGTTTTTTTTTTGTCTCCCCAAGTTCACTCCCTCATACTTTGTCTGTCTTTTGCTCTCCACTTTTCCCTCTTTTTTATAGACGTACCTCCTTTTTGCTCTCTCTCTCTCTCTCTCTCTCTCTCTCTCTCTCTCTCTTTCTGTCTCTATACACTCTTAGGTCCACTACACAGCAACCTCTAAATTATTCACATCAGACCACTCTTTGCATCTTCTGTGCTGTTCCGCTCCATCCATCCAGAATTTTTCCTGTCTCACATGGTTGTCTTTGTTTGCATGTGTGTGTCTGTGTGTGTGTGTGTGTGCATTTGTGTGTGTGTGCGAGCAGACATGCTCAGTTGCACGTGTACATCTGTATGTGCTCTCGCTTATGTGTCTCTACATCTATTTTTGATTTTTCCTGCCCTCCTTGATGGAAGCTACCTGCTCGTGTCTAATCTTTTGCTTTATCGAGACCATAACCGCTCATGCACACACACAAGGGCAGACACTGGCAAATACACACACGCACACACTCAATCTAAGACAGTCAGCCTTTATGTAGTGATTAGCCTCTTTCTACTCCTCTGAGGAGTCATTGTGTTGTGGATGAATAAGAGGCCACCTGGGAGCAGCTAATAGCCCCTGATAGACTGTCAGTCCAAATGTCAGTAACAAAGTACACACTCCCACATTCACGTGTGAGCACCCACACAGATGCATACACACACACACACACACACACAGCCTTGTCAGTCATGTCTCCTTGTCTCCCCTGGCTCTGTAAAGACACGGCTCCAGTGACTGACTGACTGACTGACTGTCTGACAGGAGGGATCCAGTGTTAAGGTCAGCCGGCTTAATTACTGAGGATTAGAACCAGGCTAATTGAAATCTTGGCTTCCAGTAAATGGCTGTGATTGGCAATGGCTGAAATAATAATGAACTTGTGAGCAATTATATGCTTTAGGATCCAGTGTACAGTCAGATACTGTATAATTCATGGTTTGGTAAAAGTTGGGTGTGTGTCCATTTCAATTCATCTGAAAGAGCCTCGGACAAAACGCTTTGGTTTTGTAAATTGGAAAGACAGAGGTAACTACAATCCATTCTTAAATTTGCCTTAAAGGATTATTAGGTTTTTCTGATTGGGAAAGAAACATGACCAGATCAGCAACTGTAATTGAGTGTAGCAGAAATGTTGGTAGTGTAAGTGTGGTAGGTCAAAGGTGAACCAGGAAGTGTGTCTGTAAACTGTGGTGGATCTTTATGACTGACAGCTTGGATAACAATATTACTGGTCACCTTAGTTGCCTCTTTCAAATAAGTTTAATACCTGTCTCATCTTTTGAATGCTCACTTTTCTTGAGCTGTCAGATTTCAATTAGGTTGATGTGATGATGGACAAAACTGTAAAAAAAAAAAAAAAAGACCTAGGCTGTAATAATTAGAAGTTTGCAAATGATCTTCCGTATGTTATCATCCTATATATCCACCTATCATCTTATTGTATATATCTCACAATAAATTGATTGACACAATTATAAAGCCTATGTTAGGTTTACCTCACATTTTGTCTACCTTCATAAACAGTGTGGTTATGAAAAATGATGCCTTGAATGAACACATCTCTGATCCGGTCTTAACAAAATGTACAAAGTATTGCAGCAACACACGGCTGTTTTATTGGATTTCAATACATTATATAGGGTGTTAATTTTATTGCATCCATCAATTACAGTGTTTATCCCCTGAGTCAGTCATGAGCGACAGAAGCAGGTTTGTTTGCAGGTGCAGATATTACACTCGGGCTTCTGATCCGGCAGCCAGCTCATGCTTTCGTTCCCATGATTGTAAGTCCAGACTTGATTTGCGGTCGTCCAGATTCGCAGATGACAAACCCAGAGAGCGATGTGTGTGGATTTCATTTTGGGCCTTATATAAAGAGGACAGTGTTCGCGCAGCAGTTCCCATGATTGTGAGACCGGGCTTTTCTATGAGCTGTGAAATTATCTGGATCTCTCACAGTGGAAACGCTGAAGCGGGAGCACATCCAAATGAAACAGTGGGATGTGTGGAAGGCTCGGTCAACAAGGGAGTGTAGGGTTACGCATCTGTTCTGACCTCAGGGGGTTCTTAACTGTTCAGCAGCACGCACACAGACACACACATTCACACATACACACACACTGGAGCAGCTTTGCCCCAAACACACTTTGGTGTTACTTACACCTGTCCCCATGATGGATGGTGGAGAGCTGGCTATGTGCATGTGTTAATCCATGTGTGTGTATGTGCATCAGCCCGTTCGATCAGCCCTCGAACACTTTCACTTGTATCACTTCACACCTTGTCAGCTTTAAATTAAAAAAAAAAAAAAAAAAAGCTCGCGTGCATACCTGGGCATTCGGTTGCTTACGTTTGCAGGTTTCTTGCACACATATCTGTCTACTGACACGTATCTGCAACTGTGGAGGGTTTTTTTGCACACATGAGTGGTTGTAAGAGGGGGGGGAGCAGAGAGAGATGCATGGTCTCGGGGAGCAGCATTCGAACTGTGCGTCCTCGGTGCTCAGTGCAGTGTCCCACCCCAGGTAGATGAAATAGAATGCATTATTCCTGCCTACGAGGGGCTGGCTTTGAAGTAAGCGTTTGCATAATGAAAGCGGAGAGAATGAGGATTGTTATGCTCTATGGGTCCCTTGTGCTCTCTCTCTCCCTTTCTGTCTGTTTTTCTCTTGCTCTCCCCCCGTTCTCTCTCTGTTTTCCTCTCTGTCACTCTTTCTTTGTCTCGCTCTATTCCATTTCATGCTACTCTTTCTCTTTTCTTTTTTTTCCTGCACTTTTGCCCTCTTTCACCACCCGCCCACACACACACTCACACGCTCATACACACAAACACCTTCTCGTCTTGTTCCCTCGGTTTATTATGTCCATGTTTCCATTTGTCGGGCGTCGTGATTGATTGAAACTGGAGCTGTTAAAAGGCCACACACGCACCGGCAAAGCTAGTGTCTCACGACCCGTCGGCCATGGTTCGATGGGCTAGTACCAGAATTAGCATCTCCTTGGCGAGGTTCAGCGCTAGGATTTCCCGTTAATGAGGCTCTGTGTGTTTGAGAGGGATAAAGTCACAAGGGATTGTGGGTAAAAAAAAAAAATAGGGGAAAAAAACTTAAATAGACTGCCTTCTAGATCAAATACGGCATACATGCAGGAACACACGCTCCTTGCTCGTCTGCCTTTCTTCACCATGTCTGTCTTTATCCGCTTTATTATGGATGACTCATGAATCTGACATTTTTACCTCGCAGTTTCAAAGGGCAGCCTTGAACAAAGTTAAGAATTTGTTTTTTAAAAAACTGATTTGCTCTAAACCCATTTGATTCTGAGGGTGAATACAGTATCTTTTCACTTTGACTGAGTTCAGGCGTCTTTGATCCGCCACCTCCTCGAAGCACTGTCCCCCTCCTCTGCCTTAAATCTCCCACTTCACTCGAGAGAAGTTGGCCCACTGCCTTTGATTTCCTTTATCACAGTGGAACGACTCGTCATGTTTGATTTAATTGCTTCGGATGTCTATGAATTCACATTTGATTTGCCGTCCCAAAAGGGTGCGAGTCCCAGTGGATGTGTCTTTATTGGGCTCGCCTGTTTGATTCATGCAAAGGGGAGAGAGGACTGCTGGACGAAAAGTGTAGCTCGGCTGCTACGATTCCCAGCAGAATAGAGAGTGTGTGATTTCCAATTGATCCTTATTCGACGAGCCGTGGCCTAAAGCTTTAGTGAGATAGTTTGTCAGGTGGAATGAAATGTTACTTATTCTATTTGACCTCCCTATTGGATTCTTCACAAATCTTGCCCCCGGGCTCGAGTCTGATGCGAAACATATTTTAACTCTAAATTGAATCCAAATTTGACTTTTGCATATGACCAGCCCGTTTCCCATAAAAACCTTTTCACTCTGGACTCAACCCGCTTCATGCAAATTCAAGGCTTAAGCTTTATGTATGAGGCATCATGTTGTGACTCATATTGAAACACAGACTGTCTATAGGTGTTTGACAAATCCACCAGATGAATTAACACTTAATAGGGCACTCATTGAAATACTTTCAGCCTTAGAGTGTTATTGCAGGACATAAGAAAACTTTATTTTTGTTGTAAAATTTTTCACAATTTTTCACTTTTGTAAATGATGCGGAAATAGGCATTTTTGGAAATAAGTTTATTCACTTTTTTCTTGGGAGTTAGGTTAGAAGACTGATAACAGGAAACAGTGTGAATGACGAGTTGATCCATCGCTACGGTAATGAAAATAAAAATATTTCACCAAGCCTTTTACATAATGTTGCATTCAACATATTCATTTATATTGTATGAATGGGAGCTTTTACAAGGCTTTTATCACAGACTTGGCTGAATATTGATTGCAAAAGGAAAAGAGTTCCAACCTGATAAACTTAAATGCCATTTGGTTTTGTCTGTTATATTAGTCACTGCTTATTGAGGCTAATCAAAGAAGAGGAAGACCTCATTCGTTGTAAGCATGATCAAAGTAGCACAAATCATACAAGTCACACAAAAACAATCAAACGAAAAGTCGACAATCGTCGACAACAAAGTAAAAATACTTCGTTACAGTGCTTAAGTAGTTTTTGGGAGTATTTATACTTTACTTGAGTTTTTATATTTATTGAACTTTCACCTTTATTTCGCTACTTTAAGAAGAAAAAAAATGATACTTTTACTCCGCTACATTATACTGGACACTGTCGTTACTCGTTACAAAATAAAACGTGAATACATTTGTCTCATCATGTTTGGATTATCCGGACTGTGCGTATTCTCGCGCGAACACCTGTCGCTCTCAAAACACGTTGGTTAAGGCAAATCACCAGACTGCGAATATTCAGCATGATGGAAGCCGCCTCGTCCGCTGGCGATAGCGGAAGTACCACAACAACACTAACACCTGCTAGTTGTGCTTCAGAAGAAGACAGACACTCGTGGCCATATGTTTTTTTTTTGTTTTGTTTTTTAAAGTTCGCTTTTGTCGGGATGAAAGATTCATCGTGCCGCTTGTATTTGCCGAAAACACCGAAATAATGTTGACATACGAAATTGTCGATTACACAGTGTGCCAACATTTTACTCTTTACCTCCACTGGGCAGCTAAGAGTAGCCTTGCTAGCTTGCCACCATAGTGTATGAGGGCTACCGAGTGCTTTACATAGCCTTTATTTACAGTTGTGTATTCCCGTTTGTAAATCGTATGGGTGGAAATGAGCTGCGTGGCGGAGGTCTGCGCCTGTATAGCACATCACAAGGACCTTCATAAATCGTTCCCTGCCGTCTGCAAGTTGTCTGGGAGGCAGAGTTAAGCCTAATTTTGTGTCTTTGTACTTTTACTTTTGATTCTTAAGTACATTTCATATGCGCTACTTTAAGACTTTTACTCAAGTAATTATTTTATGGATGACTTTCACTTTTACCTAAGTAGATTTCAAGCAAAGTATCTTTACTTTTACTCTAGTATGGCTTTCAACTACTTTTTACAGCACGGCGGGTAGCACTGATGACATGAAGAATTAGTAGCTGGCAAACTGACAACAGTTAACTAATTCAAGTCCTTTTAAGAACTGGTTTTAGTCACGACAAGATGAGTTATTTGTTTTAAGGCTGGTAGGACGTTTTCATGGACAAGGCTTTGTGTAGAATTCCCCTAAGGCTGAAGGAGTGCTTTTTTAATGTATTCTAATACTACAACGTTGCAATCAATCAGTGCAATGTTCCTTTTTGTTGAAAATGTTTGATTGAATTTTATTTTCATGTTGGTGTCTGCAGTGTGCGAAGCTGTTGAGTTGTGTTTCTTTATGCTAAAATTCTTTGTCCATAATGTTCACATCAATTGGGGCAGACTTAATAATAGAAACACAGCTCATTATAGACCAATCATCTCCACCTCTTTCAACAAAAAGAGCATTATAACCTTCATGAAGATAAACACATGAATAGGATAATCCTAACCCCCGACAGGCAGTCCAGCAACCTGAGTCAAGTTGTACCTGGACTACACACCTGAGAGTTTGTGAAAAGGCTGTGCAGAGAAGTCAACAATGCTAAAAGTGCTGGATAAATGGTTAAATTGCAGCCTCTGTTCTACAAGTAGTAATTTCTGTGTTGAGGCAAATGCTGAAAAAGAGACAAAACCTTGACTTTGACAGTTCCAGTGTCATCATCTTTATGCATTGAATTCTAAAAAACATCCAGTTTAATAAAATCCATTCACGTTTGAAGTGATGTGCAGTAGATGAAGGTGTATCTGAGCTGCTCTGACAGGACTGCAGGGGGTGAATCAGACAAAAAAAAAGGTCGGGAACCGCTGCACTGTGTCTCTGAGTTGCTCTGTTTGACTGGTGTATTTGATCTTTTCCAGAGGACCAGCTGCCCTCGGGGTTCCCCACCATAGACATGGGTCCCCAGCTGAAAGTGGTGGAGCGCTCTCGGACCGCCACCATGCTCTGCGCTGCTAGCGGCAACCCTGACCCAGAAATTACCTGGTTCAAGGATTTCCTGCCGGTCAACACGTCCAATAACAACGGCCGAATCAAGCAGCTCCGCTCAGGTAACTGATGCTTTTATCCCTCCATCCTTTCTCTTCCCTTCAATCCCAGCTTTTATTTCCACCTGAAGGATTTTTTTTCCCTCCCACTTTGCTTTTATCCCTCTTACCCCTCCCCACCCTCAACCCATTCCTACAAAGTCTGTGTTACTCTCGCCCTTGTTCGCCCTTTTTTCTTATCGCTCCTCCTTGCCGTGGCTGTGTTTCTCAGCTGCCCCTCTTCTGCTGCTGCTGCTGTGGTCTGACTGTGTGTTCAGTTGCCAACTTTTCTAAAACTCTTCAAGACCTTAAGAAAAAAAAAAAAAAAAAAAATGAACTGCCCCACTTTTCTCCGCTTGTCTCCAAACTCTCGGAGGTCTTCCCGTGCAAATCACCATCACGGACAGTTTCTCGCTTTTCACTTAGTGAAGACGTTATGAAATATTTGTAACCACACGCATCAGTGCACGACGTGTCTCCAGTCGTAGCTCAACAAATTTCTCAGAATTTCTTTGCGAGGTGAAGCCGGGTGATGGTGGCATGCACTGAGGGAGTGGCCTCTCTTAAGATGGCTCACTGCTGTGACTAAACCAATCAAAATAAACCCCTTGTTTTTCCTCATCTCATGCAAAGCGTGTGTCTTGCGTGGGTGTGAGACGGACTCGCAGACATCGTGTCCATGTTAATCCAGAAACCACATTGACAGAATTTGCCTTTAAATTCAAAGACAAGTTACCCACAGAGTGAATTCTCTTCCAGCCAATCCATCTCAATCAGGTTCCAAATAGCCACAGTAGTGTGTAATACCCGACTTGTCGTAGCTGAACCCCATCCCTCCTCGGTCCTCCTTCTGCTTCCAGGGACCAACTTTGGACCCAAAATCCCTTCTTTGTGATTGGACCCAACTTTCTGGCTTCTTTATGGATAACAACCTCTTTGCTTCTCTCCCTCATTTTGTTTTTTTAACTCTCTGGCTCAATCCTTCAACGCCCTGCTCAGACTCCCTTTTTAAACATTAATAAAATTACCAATAAAAATTGCATCTTAAAATGTCAAATATTTGGTGTGTTAGTTTCTGATATGTGATGATAAAAATTCTGTTTAGATCAAAATACTTTTTTTTTTTTTTTTTTGGAGTTCCTCTGCTTTTTCAAGGTGTTGCTACTAAAGTCAACTCCTCTGTGTAACCAATGGTCCGATTGTAATGCCATGTCTATGCTGTTTCTTTTCTCTCTGTATCTTTTTAACCACAGAGTCCTTTGGTAAGTGCTTCTGTTCCGAGGCCCACACCCTCACTGTCCACTTCTCTACATACTGTTCACTAATGTTGCTACTGTTGCTGCCGCTGCTCACCTTTTACAATATTGAGGCGTTATTAAAATGCATGGCATGCATTTTACTAACACACAAAGATAATATGAAGCACAGATGCAGGAAACACACACACACGCACACAAGCCCTCAGGCCGACCATACATCATTTTAGTTACACAGACACATACTGTAGAGGCTACAAACATGAACACACACGTGCAAACACATATATCTGTCACCCTAGAGGTAGCTGGCCTCACCCTCACCTGTGCACCTGCAGCCTATCCACACCCAAAGAAACACAACAACTTTTCTCCTCACACTCACCTATTTGCTTTCCCACTCCTTCACTTATTCAATTATTCTTTCCCTCACTCACTCTGTCATTCACTCACCCACTTACTCCCTCCGCTCCGCTGTATAGAGTTACCAGTCAATAAGACATCAACTCTAGATGGCTGTTAGGTCGGCCAGGTTTCAGACCTGTAGACTTATACAGTGTAGTGTGTGTGTGTATAGTAAACCTGGTTAATGCTGCTTAGAGCCAGCGAACTGTTCATAGACACATGTACTTTCACTGTAATAGAGTCAGACCAAAAAAAAAAATCACCCTTCAATACTTTTTCGCTGTCATTTCTTTACATTCACTTTAGTCCGTGATGTTTCCCAGAATTCCTTTTGCTAACTTCTGGTGAATATGCCTGTAATGAACACATCAATAATAGCCGTTTTCCTTTGAGACAAATTAGGACACACACCTCGTAACAGCTTAAGCAATTAGTCTGTTATTTGATCAGTCAAATGACAGAAAATTAATTAGCAAAAATTTTATTTGATTGCTATGTATAATTTATATTCAGCAGCCTGTGGTTCCATCTTTAAATGTGTGGACTGGCTGTTTTTTCTTTTCATCACTGTAAGCTGTATCTGTGAGTTTGGAACAATTTGAAGACAATTTATAGACCAAATGATTTGTGGACTAATCAAGAAAACACTCATAGATCAGTCAGTAATGAAAGTAATTGTTATTTGCAGCCTTACACTTCTTTTGGCTGCATTGCATTCTGCTCTGTCAAGGCCACTGCTCCCTCTTTTTTACACCAGATTTCTCACAGTACAGTTGTCGAAGGTCGCTCTAAGATTTCGAGTCTACAAACACGGCCCTTGCTCTTTGATTGCGAGTGGCTGAGACATGAACTTGACATTTCCTGCTGATGCTTTAAGTTGAAATTTCTTTGCCGTCAGACTCGGTAGCTGGAAGGATTTTGAGTTGATATCACATTGTTTACCTTTTACCAGCTTTTTAGGAGACTAGGAAATCAAATCACCAACAACAACCGCAAAAAAAAAAAAATCAATACCGTTTTTTGTAACAGGGTTTAAAGTACTGGAGGGTGGATTTTTTTTTTCCTTTAGATACACATATAGAATATATTTACACACCATATTGCCAGCAGGATTACATCTGGTTTGAAGTGCTGGACAAAAGCAGGTTAAGTGTACTTAGAGTCCCAGTCCACCTCTTAGAGACCCAGATAAGTGCAGTTGAGACACTACCCTCCTCCTACAGCCACATCTGCCCCTCTGCTGCAAGTCAATGAAGTCAAATCAATAACCCATCTCCTTATAGCTCTGTCACAGTCTGTCACTCTGCCTATCTAGTATCTGTCTTTCTCTTCTCAGGCTTATTCTGTCTTTATTTATCCTGTCTCTTCTCTCTTCCTCTCGCTCTCTAAGGATCTATATTTTGACTCTTTTTTCTCTCTAATTTGATTCTTCTCCTTTCCAAGTTACCTCCCCTCCTCCTCCAAACCCCCCACCCCCCAACCCCCCTCTTCCTTC
>JBBMOC010000021.1:2549209-2600903 GCA_037975185.1 Centropyge bicolor | reverse complement strand
CCCCCCCCTCCCTTATCCCCTTCTCCTCCTGTGGTACTAACATTTTCTTCTTCTTCTCCTTCTCTAATCTCGTGCATTCATTGCCCACTCAGGTGGCACGCCCATACGAGGTAAGACTGCTGGGAGGACCAACATGACACAGTGGCCTGATTCCTTTTTCAACCCTTGGTTCCTACTTGTCTCACAGATCTGAAAAAAAAGCAGCTCTGGCTGGATTAATCAATATGGGTTTAGTCCAAAAGATTCGGGACTCAGCCATATTGGTAATACTCCAGCTGCGTCAGATCTGCAGTAGGTGCAAGAGGAGGGAATTGGAATTGAGCAAACAATTCATTTTACTACGACTTTTAATCACCTCCCCTCTTCTCGTCTTTCACCCTCTTGTCCATCCTTTCATTTTTCCATCTCAGCCTCGACTCTATAACATAGAAACCCATCGCTTCCTCCCTCGCCATTTTGTGATCTCTCTTTCTTATCCATCCGTTTAACATCATTTAGCTTCTTACATCTACTTTATTTTCAGTCTAAAGCATGATGTGTTTACAACTTGGATTTATTTCTTCGTTGCTTAGTTTGAGGTCTTTTACTTTTTCTTTTTTTTTTTAAGACCGGATTTTGATTTCTTTTTTTTTTCGGTTGGAGGGGGGGGGGTCTTAACCTAAGCTTGACCCGGCCTCTCTTCCTACCTTGTCTATATTTGCCCAATCAAACGTCCCAGTTTTGTTTTCCCTCCCAGCTGTTATTCGCTCAGGCTGAAAAGTCCAGATGGCAAAGACTCAGACACACTTGCAGACATTAGTGTGTTCACACACACACACACAAACGGGCACACACACACACATATTTCCTCATGGTTTTTTACCATTACTTTCTCTTTTCTCTCTCATTACCGATAAAAAGCCCCAAACAACCACTTTTTTGATAAAGTTTTTATGGGCGCTTTTTTGCCTTACCACACCATCTTTAAAGAACCTCTGGTTGACTTTTTTGACAGTTTTTCTGTTTTCAGGGAGCGAGAAAAGCGTCGGTCCCTTCCCAAGGCTTTGCGTATGTCGTTCCTTTTTTTTTTTTCATCTGTTGGCCTCAATGGAGGTCGGTTGATGTCTTTGCCTCCTTATTGGGTGTGTTTTTAAAATGACATCACACTCCTGATCCCGTTAGTGGATCCGAATGGGTTGGGGGGTGGGCAATGTCTTTGTGACAAACTAAAACATGATTTGCTCCCTAATATAACTGCATCTTAATTTTCAGCGAAGAATTTTCAAAATACTGTATTTGTGACTGGATATCTCCGCATATTTCGTTGCTTGGTTTATTTGTTTCTGCCTTGCATGAAGACTACATTCTGCGCTTTTTTGTAGGCTGTGTATCAGGTTTTTTTTTTTGTTTTCTTCCCATTTCTAAATCAGGAAGCTGACCCTTGTTTTGGTCAGATTTCTCGCTGACAGTGGTAGAAACTCTGCTAATTTCTCCCAATAGACTCGGCTCCAGTTTTAGCCCTGTGTTCCTCATACAGAGTTCAGCTTATTTTTTGCTGAAAACTCCCTCAGATTCATTTTACCCTTTATGCAGTTCTTACCATTTCTATGTGTTTATTTCTATGTGCTATTTATGGACTGTGCCCAATTATCTGATGTCTTCCACTTTTGTGTAATTGCTCTTTCTTCCTCGCTGTCTTTCTGTGTGACTCTCCTCTCTCTATCTTCTACTCCTCCTCTCCATCGCTCCATCCAGGTGCCCTCCAGATAGAGATGAGCGAGGAGTCGGACCAGGGGAAGTATGAGTGCGTCGCCACCAACAGCGACGGGACGCGCTATTCCACCCCGGCAAACCTTTATGTCAGAGGTAAGAGGGAGATAAAAACCGGCCTGTCCTCCAATTAGAGTGCGTAGAGTTAAGGATCACGTTGATAATGGATGTTAGAATGATCTTTTTTTCACTTCTGCAAAGGATGTGCATTTATCATATTAATGTGATATAATACTATTAAACCTTTGTGTTTTATAATTCTTCGCTGTGAAGCCATAAAACAATACGAGAGCTCCTTCACATCAGCTGACTGTTTCACTCAGGCTGTTAATCTCTCTGCCCTCCCTTCTTAGCCTTTAGACCTCCAAGAGAAAAAGAAAAAAAAAAACAAATCATTGTCTGGTTAAGACTTGTGTTTCTCCCCAAATCTGACAGGCATCTCACCTCCTCAGGCGCTGTCTCCTTCAACACGCACACACACACATGCAGCAAATGTTTGAATCTTGAAGACATTTCTATTCCCGTGGCCTTTTGCTCTGTTGTCTGCCCGCCCAGAAAAAAAATTAATAAATAAAGGCTTTAAACAGCGTAGCATGCTTTTCTGACTCCCAACATCGCTCTGGGGGATACGAAACAAACACACACACACACGACTGAATGCACACACGTAAACACACATCTATGTCCGACACTAAACTATATATGTACATATAAACACACGTGCACACACACACGCACAGACGCACACGCACAGAGCAGAGGCAGTGATGTGCATCTAACAGTGCTTGCAGGGCCAGTAAAATGTTGCAGTGCTGCTCAGTGAGTGTTTGACAGGCAGTCTGTGGAGACAGCCGGCAGTGGAGGAAGGCTTTCACAGCAACACACCGGCCATCTACGGCCCCTGTTTTCTCTCTCTGCTCTCCTCATTTCTTTCTGTCTTCCTCTTTCTCTTTCGCTTTCCCTCTGCCTGTTGCCACCTTGCCACGTTCCTTTGTCTAACTTGTTTTCTCTCTGTGTCTCCTCTCTGGTATTTTCCGTTTTTTTGCTTTCTTTTCTCCTCCTCCTCCTCCTCCTCCTCCTCCTCCTCCTCCCGCCGTGCTCTGTCCTACCTCCCCTCTGCAGAGCTGCGAGAAGGTTGGTACAGTAACGTCTGTGTGTGGCTCTTTCGGTGTCTCTCCCGAGTATTTTCTTTTCTTCCATTAAACTGCCATTTGTGTTTGTGTGTCTCGGGTTGTTTTATGTGAGGTACTGAAGGTTTAAACCTGCCTCTATGGTTCACTCCTTTGAGATACACTGTACCCTGCGTTCTTCTTTTCTCTTTTTTCCCTGTGAGTGCATGTGTGTTTGCTGTGAGTTTTTTTTTTTTTTTGTGAGTATCTTTTGTGATTCGGTTCATAAAATATTTAATGGAGCACACCTAAAAACACCATGAATAAAACATTTTGATATCACATGCGCCCTGGTGGTGATGTACCAGGCTGTCTGAATGCTTGCAGTCTTCTTTGAATGCCATCAAACTTGATCTCAGAGCATGTGGAACAACAAAAAAAAGTCATCATCATCCTATACAGTGTATAGACCCTGATTGTTATCCACTGTTCTGCACTTTAGTGAACAACACAGCCATGAATTTCTAATCTCCTCTCTTCTCCCGCCTTCCTGCTCTCATCGCTATCTGCTCCAGTGCGTCGCGTCCCCCCTCGCTTCTCCATCCCCCCAGCTGACAGCGAGATCATGCCAGGGGGGAACGTCAACATCACCTGTGTGGCGGTGGGCTCCCCGATGCCGTACGTGAAGTGGATGCTGGGAGCAGAAGACCTGACGCCCGAGGATGACATGCCCATCGGCCGCAACGTCCTGGAGCTGACCGACGTGCGCCAGTCCAACAATTACACGTGTGTCGCCATGTCAACGCTTGGCGTGATCGAGGCGGTGGCGCAGATTATTGTGAAAGGTGGGTTTATCAGCATGTTTACGAGGAGGCTTGTGGGTGAGGAGAAGAGAGCATGTGATTAAAAGAGGAAGTGATGGTTTGACTTTGCCCCCGGTCAGACTTTGGTTTTCTCTCTGAGAGTGAGAACATTTGCATTACAATAGCAATATAAAGTAAGACTTGCATGTGAAGTAAAGTGTTTTTCATATATGCCAAATATATTTATGTAAACATGAATATATTTGGCATATATACATACAAATGTATTAATATTCTGAATAAGAATAGGAAAGGATGAAAATACAGTTTATTACAGTGTAGTGTGAAAATGTGTGTGTATTTAAATTTGTCAGTATACAGGGGTTTTAATTTCCATTAAATACGGGCCACTTGAAACAGTCTTTGAAGTGATTATAACTTTTCATAGCAAATAGCTGAAGTGACTATATTAGTTTCATCCAATTCCGGTTTTTTATACGTTTATAATTATTTATATTTTTTCTACAATTCTTGGAATTGTGTACAGATTATTTTTATTGTGTAATCCTATGATATTGAGCTGGGCTGCTCATTTTCACCTGCAGAAGTTGATTTTCGTCTGATGGCATACATTTGAGTCTGTCTGTTGATTTCTCGCTCATAAAGGGACAGTGTATAAAATTTCCCTCTCTTCTCTCTCTCAGCTCTGCCGAAGGCTCCCGGGACCCCTGTGGTGACAGAGAGAACCGCAACAAGCATCACGCTCACCTGGGATTCTGGCAACCCCGAGCCTGTCTCCTACTATATCATACAGGTGTGTAACAGACACACAGGCGCTGCTGCGTGTGCAGACAGGTTTATAGAGACGCAGAACTTAAAATGGTGTAAGCTGCACTAGATTTTTATATGAACATAAACTATTATTAACAGCCTAAGTCAGTTGGTAGTGCTGCAAATGAAAAGAGTTCCTTGTTTCTCCTGATAGTCATAAAATCGCCAAATGGCTCAAATGAAATCGGGTGTCTTAGGATTTCTCTCTCTCTCTCCACAAGAAGTAATGAATTGAAATGTTAAGAATGAAACACAAACTGTTGCACTGGCACAATGACTGAATACTCCATTCACAAAAAGCAGGACACCTACAATACATATGTAGTGTCTCACATTTCATTCTATGTTTTGGTATAAATCTTGTGGTTGGTTAATAAAAGCATGGTGTTTGCAGTTTATTGGAGACACATGATTCCTGTGTATTGATATATGCACATACACACACACACAGGTGTATATAGAGAGAGAGAGGGAGAGAGAGATAGCCATTCATAGAGCTACCTCAAAGTTGATTTATGCAGCTTTAAATCAGTATATTCTTCCCCTCTCTTCCCTCCAGCACCGTGCCAAAGGGTCAGATGATCCCTACAAAGAGATTGATGGCATCGCCACAACGCGCTACAGCGTGGGCGGCCTCAGCCCGTACTCCCACTATGACTTTCGGGTGGCCGCCGTTAACACCATCGGCCAGGGTCCCTCCAGTGAGGTGGTGGAGGCTCGCACAGCCGAGCAGGCCCCCTCCTCTCCTCCTCGACAGGTCAGAGTTCGATTGGACGAAGCAAGTTCATAAAACATCTTTGTTACATATTGCATTCATCATTTGGAAGTAAAGATGTGATATTCAAGGATGCAATTTTGATTCTGTGTGACGAACAAGTAGATTTTAATGCTAAGCTGTAAATTCATTGTTATTAGTGTATCTCATAGAATTACTTCATAGTTAACAATAAACTAACCCAACTTTTTGCAAAACTTGTTCCAGTGAAATTACAGAACAATTTATCATCCCAGTGCAGTGTTGCTGAAGTTCTTCCTGTTTGCCCTGCAGGTCAGAGGTCGTATGCTGAGCACCACAACTGCAATCATCCACTGGGACGAACCAGAGGAACCGAACGGACAGGTGGTGGGCTACAGAGTCTACTACACCTCAGACAACACGCTGCCAGTCAACCAGGTGTGCATCTGTGTGTGCTCGGTTCACTTAACTTTATTGTTGCTTTCATTAATCACAGATGACCGTTAACTTGTCCACATGTGTTTAATACATGAGTGTACATCTGTGTGTCTACTTGCCTTCATGCATTGTGTTGCATGCTTGTGTTTTGCAGTGGGAGAAGCAGATGGTGCGCAGCGCCAACTTCATCACCATCCAGGGTTTGACTCCCAACAAGACCTATTACATCAGAGTGCTGGCCTTCACCTCTGTAGGAGATGGACCCCTGTCCCAGGACCTGCAGATTATAGCCAAGACTGGAGGTAACAGAGGGATGTCAGGCTTTGCTTGTCGGCCTGTATTAGATAAATATACCATGTTGAACCAGAAATTTAAAACAAAGTATATGAATAAAATATAAATTATCTTACCTTTGGTTTTTCCTCTCTCCATAGTTCCATCCCAACCCTCAGAATTCAAGGGTGAGGCCAAGTCTGAGACCAGTATCCTGTTGTCCTGGGTGGCTCCACCTCAGGGTGGACCTGACAACCAGATCACAGGATATGAACTGGTCTACCGACGAGCCGACGACACAGAGGAGGTAAGGACTGGTAGTTTATCATCCATCCAACATCCAATCCAATATTAAAGGCTGGTTGTATGAATAGATACATTGATCTGCAAACAGAAGATCAATTGATCTGAAAGCTAACTCTTTATAGTTATATATAGTTAATACAACCTTTTTCTTTGTTTTTCTCACCACCTGTTGTCTTCATATCCTTTCAGAAGAAAGTGAGCTTTGAGCCTACCACCTCCTACCTGTTGAAGAACCTGAAGCCTTTCTCCACCTACACCTTCCAGCTCGCTGCTAGGAGCAAGCATGGAATTGGAGCGTATACCAACGAAGTGTCCATTGATACTCCACAGACACGTAGGTTCAACCACAAATAACTGCTGTGTGTGAAAGTGTGTGTGTGTGTGTGTGTGTGTGTGTGTGTGTGTGTGTGTGTGTGTGTGAGTGAGAGAGAGAGAGAGAGGTTTCTTTTTTGACAATACAAAAATGCAAATTGACACAAAAACTGAACGTCATAAATTTATTTTATTGTTCGATTTACAAACAGTATTTACTTATTATTATTTGGTTTTTTGCATTGTCAAAAAAGAGCCGTCATGAATTCAGATCTTAACTGACCTCAGATTTGATATCTCAACAAATGTATTGATTATTCCCAAAACTAAACTCCACACATGATATTTCAATATTGTACCAAACAGCTTAGGGATGATAGTAATTGATAATTAATTTGTTGGGTACCAATCTGAGGTCTGTAAGAGAGTCAGTAACAATGAGGTAAGAGGCCAGAGGTTTGTAGATAGAGATGAACTCCATCATGGATCACAGAGGCTTGGGTAGGCTGTAAGGACAAGTAAGTTATGGGCAGGTATGTTTGTGTGTTAAAGCTCTAGTCAGTGTTTTTGTGTTGCATCTCTTTTGAGCCATTCACTCGTTCTCATTAATCAAACATTTTCTACCAAACAGAAGTTGACGCCCATCATTCAGTATCTTTGTTCAGCCATCTTGCTTTCTAGTCACAGGGTCATTTTTTTTTTTTTGTCGTGAGAGCTTCCGTTCTCCAGTGTTTTGTTTTCATTTTATGTTTCTTTGTCTTTTGTTCTCTGTCTTCTCGTCTGCTCAATTTCATCCCCATTCCTTCACGGCAAACCTCACTTCCTCACCTCTCCACCCACCAATAACAACTCGCACACACGACCAAATAACATTTACCCGAACGACCCCCTACTGTGCTTCCTCAAAAACTGGCCGATCAGTTCCTTCAGCACCTCCCCAGGACATCACGTGCACCAGTCCCAGTTCTACCAGCATCCTGGTAAGTTGGGCACCACCTCCTCTGGAGTTTCAGAACGGCGTCATTACGGGATACTCCATCCAGTACTCCACCACCGAGGGCACCAAGTTGTCTAAAAGAATCGATGGAATCCCTCCGCAAAGTTCTCCCTATCTCCTGGAAAACCTGGAGAAATGGACTGAGTATGGCATAACGGTACGGGCACAGACGGAAGCTGGGGACGGACCAGAAAGTTTACAGCTGCTTATCCGCACCGAGGAAGATGGTATGTTCCCAAACAAACCCCCCCTGCCTGTCTTAGGATGGTCCGCCCCACTAACAATGGCTACCTCACTAACATAGCACTCATGAGCTCAAAGCACCCTAAACTAACAAGTTTCTTCCGCTGGCCAGTAAACGGCATTTTATCTGTCCTTGAGCTGCAATCTAAACAGATGATGATGCATTTAAGAACCACTGTCAGACCCCTCCAGTTTTGAAAACCTCTCCTTTATTCCTCCATAACCGCCAGATACCTCCGGATATCTCCTCCTGCTGCTCCCTCACCACTGCTTTCTCTTGTCAACAGCAACCCTTTTTTTTCTCCAGAAGCCATTTTGATCCTCTCTTTTTTTACACCAGCATCTTTTTTCCCCTTTCTTCTAAAATCCTCTGTTTTTTGGGAAAAGAGGTGTTTGAGATTTCCCACAATGTTCTCCACTAACAATACCAAAACCAACCCTGTGGCTGTAGCTGTGCCTTGGTCTTTCCGCACCTTTTCTCACTGCCCTTCCAGCTCCTCTCCAGTTCTTAGACAGTTATTTGATTATCTTTACACAGCCTTTAATCAATGTATTTCATTATGACCTGAGTAATGTTCTCATCAGTATTTTTGATAATCATGTGGCTCCCAGTGGCTCCGCTAAGAGATTTTTGTGACTGTCTTTAGTGCTTATGAAGGGGTCAGATAGTAAGAGGTGGCTGGAGTTTTTTTTTTCTTTTCAATATATATATATTTTTCTTTTTGGGAGAAGTGTAGTTTTTGGCAGCACGAGAGAGGTTTTTCTCGATAGCAGGATTTTCTCTTTGACTGCCTGCCACTGTTTATCTGCCCATGGCAACAAATCCTTTTCTATCTGCCATTCTTATCTTTCTCTACATTTGCTTCTTATCCTCCACTGCTTTTTTTCCTCCATGTTTTTCCTCAAGCACTCTCATTTTTTTTTTACTATTTTGACTTTTTTCCCAGACATCACAACAGTTTTAGACTTTTTGGAGGGTTGTATTTTTACATTTTTTCAGTTTTTGAGTATTTTTAAAAAAAAAATCTGCCCCTGAATCCTATATATTTTTGATTAGAAAAAAAACCTTGTTTCACTAAAGTGAAGGCCTTTACTTGAGAGGTTTGAGTGCCCATCATCTGTGACCCTTGACCTCTATCCCAAAATGCATTTTTAGTTCCAAGTGGCCCTCCGCGAGGGGTGGAGGCAGAGACTGTGAACGCCTCGGCCGTTAGGGTGAAATGGCGAGCACCGGCACCCGAACGGCAGCACGGTCAGATCCGGGGCTACCAAGTCCACTATGTGAGGATGAACTACGGAGAACCTCAGGGTCAGCCCTTCGTCAAGGACATTCTCATAGAGGACTCTCAGGTGACAATAACATTTACTCTTTAACACATTATGATTAAAAGATAAATATGTGCACAATTTTTTATCTTAAACTAATATTTATTGTTAATTAGCACATTCACAAATTCATAGTTTCGCTGAAGCCCTGAGAAATGATGAGCTCTTGAACACACGGGTTGACCTGGATATATTCTACATATAATAGAGCCAGCATGTGCCCATTTATTACTGTAGATAAAATAAACACAACTATAGATTTTGTTTTCCTATTCACTCTGAACTCCTCAAATGTCAAACTATTGCTTTAGTTTACTATTACTAAAATAACTTTTTATAAATAATTTTTTTTATTTTGAGCATTATTAATTTTCTGCCGAGGATAAATAATGGACCTAAATCTAATTATACTGCCAATTACTGCTGATCATTTCAAATTGATAGTAGAACATGGTGCATTTGACTTGAGTGTGAAGTCTTTTAGATCAGATCCTAAATATCATGAATTGTCTTTTTCTCTCTCCTTTCTCTGTGTTGTTTCATCGTGCAGTGGGAATATGATGACTCAACTGAATATGTGAGTAAACACTTCTTTAAGCCTATTATTTAATAGTAATAACAACAAAGCACACAGAGAGTAGATGAGTCATAATTGTCAGATTGTAGCTTTAAAATCTCCTAAGACCAGAACGAGGGCTTCAAACCTAACATGAGGTCCCTTTCTCATTTCTGCACTCTGTGTTTTTCCAGGATTTCTAATAAAGGAAAAACACAACATAGATAACTGATATGAGTCATTTGTGGGTATTGCCAAAATATCATGATTATTTATGCTTTCCGCAGGCTGAGAAATGAAGAAAATATTGCGATTAGCGTTTCGATAGAGGCAAATCTAAATGAGTTTTGAGCGTCTCCAAAGTTAAATGGCATTTTTTGTGGCGAGCGAACCCCATTTTCTTATCTCTGTTGAGATAATTTGATGTAGTTGTTTTGAGTTTTGCTGAGAAAATGTACTTCCTGGCTTAAGAAAAGTATTGCATGGTGTAGAAAAGAGCTGAGTAACTGTCTGCACTGTCAGACAAAATGCACAGAGTTGCACCTTTGGTCAGTGAGGCTGTAGCTTTTTTAACAATTTGACCCAGATTTTTCTTTTTTTATTAAATTGAAGCCCTGCTCATTGTCCTGAGGGCGCACATAAGTAATTACCTTTTGCAGCTGACGGTGCTTTTTGTTGTTGTGCAGGAGGTGGTTCTTGGAGACCTGAAGGCAGACACTTCCTACTCTGTATCAGTGGGGGCTTACACTGCCAAGGGTGATGGTGCTCGCAGCAAACCTGTTACTGTCTGTTCAGCCCTGCCACGTAAGTGTGTCTGCACAAACATACAGATACGAAAGCACATCCAATCACACATAGCTAGTAATGATCTTTGAGTCTAAAGCATCACTAATGGTCATTAGAGGCCGTTGATTTGGTTTATGTCTCACTCTGTCACACCTTGCTATGCCACTAAGAAGCCATCATTTGGTGCCATATTAATCAGCAGTTTTGCTTGAGGCAAAGAATAATGTGCTTTGCAATTATCCTCTAATTATCTTTTCATCATTCTTTCTCTATCCCCATTCTCCCTCTTTCTAGTGCCTGAGAAGCCCAAACTGATGGTGAGTGCCACTGATTCAGGTACTGCTCTGCTTCAGTGGTACCCATCGCCCAATCCACCCACCCCACTCCTCGGTTACCGCCTCACCTTCGGTCGCATTGATGTCCTCCCTTTTACGGTGGTGGAGTTCCCCACCAAGGAGAACCGCTACACCGCCCAGGACATCCACAAGGGAGCCAACTATGTGTTCAGACTCTCTGCCCGGAACAAAATGGGCTACGGAGAGGAGGCTGTAAAGGAGGTGACAACTCCAGAAGACGCCCCAAGCGGATACCCGGAGAATATTATCTCAGAGGAGGCTTCTGCCACCTCCCTCCGACTGGCCTGGAAATCAGTCCCACTAATTGAGCAAAATGGGAAAATTATGAAGTACTCTGTGCTGTACAAGGATATAAACAGTCGAGGGAACGCCTCAGAAGTTGTGGTGCCCACTCCAGGGTCGAGTGTTTTGCTGGAGGGTCTGAGTGCTGATACTGTGTACGATGTCAGGTTGTGCGCATTCACAGTTGTCGGCCCTGGGCCGTACAGCCCCAGTGTCCAGTTTAGGACACAGCGGCTAGACCAAGGTAGGACTCACGCTCACCTCCTAACAACCCATCTTCATCACTCAGGATGCAACGCACGCTTCCTAACAGCACATATGTGCATATATTGTGCACACTAAGTCCCACATGCACACACACATACTCAGACACAGAACATCTGGTGAAAACATCCTAAGTGTCCTTTTTCGTTGTCTTGTCACTGTAGTCTTAGACCCAACGTCCTTTTCCCAAAACAAGGTAAGAGTCTTGGGTCTTGGGCGAGTGTCCCTGTCCGGTCACACTCACTGTGTGTTGATCAGAGCAGATAGGTAGCTTGAGACTGGTACTAGAGAATGATACAGGTAAGATCATTGCTTTTGCTTAAGTAGAGAGATTGTGTGAGACTGGGATCATACTCACCTTTATTTTATCTTTTTTTTTGTACCTTAGTTTTTGCCACCAACTTCAGAGTAAAGGCCGCCATGAAGAACTCAGTCCTGCTGTCCTGGGAGATCCGAGACAAGAACCCTGCTCAGCCATTCACTGTAAGTAGATCTGCATTCTATCATATTTAAATGTAGTTAAATAAAAACCATAACTCAAACAGGCCAGGTTTTAAATAGTGCAAAAAAACAAATAAACGCAGAGTACAATTAAAGAAAGAGGAAATTACCAGTTCTACAATGACTCACACTCTAAATTCAGCATAATGTATTATATTGTTTCCAACCATTCAACGCCTTTTTTCTCTGCATTAGGTTGCTGTTCATTAATTTCAACACTTCCTGTTGGATAATTGATAATGCCTTGTGGCCATAAAATGCCTCTTGAGCTGCTGGAAGGCTTTTAATGTAAAAGAGATAGAGGAGGTGCACAGAACAGCAGACAGAGCAAAGACAACACACAAAAACATGGAGACTTTGTACTAAAGTAAAATCATATACCAATATACAAAAAATGGTATATGGCAGCTTCTTTCTGTGGAGGCAAATAAAGGTCTTGGACACTATTTGAGAATGTATGTGTTTTTTCCAATGCCGTGTTAACTCTCAAACTGACCTACTCTGTGCTCAGATCCTGTATGGAAAAGGCCAGTCTGTGGAAGTGGATGGAAAGCAGACTCAGAAGTTGATCACTGGCTTGGAGCCTGACACCCAATACTCCTTTCTGCTCACCAACCGGGCCAACAGCGCTGGGGGTCTGCAGCACCGCGTCACCGCCACCACCGCCCCAGACATCCTGAAGACCAAACCCCTTGTGCTGGGGAAGACCAACACGGACGGCATGGTGACCGTGCAGCTGCCGACCGTGCAGACCACAGCCAAAGTCAGGTAGTGATGACGGATGAGTTAAGGAGAGTGAGAGCGAAGGATTTGGTGTAATGTAATGACTGGATGATTGTTGATAGTCCATTTGCTCCAACTAGGTTGTTTACAAGTGAATTGCTCTACACACTGTGTGAGGTGATTCTTCCTCCTGCTGCTTTTCATTTATATTCTATCAGGAGGGATTTTCTCCTGAATTGGCAGCAAAGCCAGTCTGAGAACTCCCACAACAGGCCCAATGAAAGCACAAAGCTCATATCTCATCTGCTTTTTGTAACCAAAAACAAATATAGATACCAAGTGGAAGCAGTCCTTCAGAGTAAAAGCACGACCTGAATCCCCCCGACTGCTCCTCGCATGTTCTCACAGCCAGTTTGTCCCTATCACTTTACAAATGTTTGAGTTTTTTTTTTCTAAAGTCCTAAACAACAATTTGCTCTTCAGCCTAGAGACTTTTCCATTTTAGGTGCCTTGATCCAACACAAACTTTAGCTGGATGTGGAAATTACGTACTTTTGGAGATTTCTACCTTGATCAATGGCCAGATTTAGGTGCATATAAGTTTATCTTGCTTTGTATTTTAAGCTGTAACACATTGTCATTTTCACACATTTGACATAAATAAGCTACTTCTTACAGTATCACTCTGCATAGGAGTGTGTGCTTAAGTGCAAGCATGGAGCACTGGACTGAGTCATCTCTCCCATGGACGATTTCGGCGTCTGTGCCCTCATCGCTTATGGCCTGACTGCTTCTGAAAAATTCCCCTACTCCAGTGATATTGTTTTTGCCTCACTCGTGGCTTCAGACGAGGCCCTCTGTTCCAGAAACAACAACACTTTTTAGATTTAGTGCAGTGTCACAGCTGGTGCAGCAGCAATATACTGTATTAATGGTACAATACTGCATAGTTCTTTAAAGTAGAACACTAAAGGAAAAGTCACAAAAACTGTGTACAAGCCTCTCTTAACTCATTGATTAAACAACTGGGCTAAACTAACTAAGCAAAACAGATATGATGTTTTTACTAGTTAGGAGATTTTATAATCTTTGAACAGACCTTTGTTTCCAGTCTTTATGTTAAGCTCACTGGATGCTGCCATAGCTTCATATTTATCATACTGATGTGACAGGTGGTATCAATCATCTTCTCTGACTCTCAGAGAGAAAGGAAATAAGTGTATATCCCAAAATGTCAAACTATTCCTTTAAATGTCAGAGCACTGGAGTTTCCCTCTGAAGTATTGCTGAGTTTTTTGTATATTTCCTAAAGCCAGTGCCCTGCTGTGTTTCAGGGGTTACTACGTGGTGGTGGTGCCACTGAAGAAGCAGAAAGGAGGGAAGTTTCTGAATCCCTGGGAGGAGCCTGATCAGATGAACCTGGATGAGGTGAGATGCTCAGCACATGGGAGATTATACCAGTAAACAACTAAATAACATTGAGCTTGTAAAGTAGCACTGATGTTGAAATGGTGGTGATGATCACTGTTCAATATGATTACAGAGAAATACAAGTAAACATTACGTGCTAGTAAAAAGCCTATATCCCTTTAGATCATCAAGCCATCAGATGGATTTTCAGTTTTCTCCCGAGCAGATCTCAGACAGTAGTCGTAAATTTTGGAGCGTCTGAATCAGTTTGTGCTTCCACTGGTTCACCGCAGGGTCGTGTCCTTTTTCTATATTGTAAACAGATGATTGTTGTAGTAAATATAAATCGTCAATGTAAAGTCTGCTGATGACAGTGTTATTATGTCTCTTCTCAGTCAGTCAGGTCAAATCCACCCTAAGATTCATAACCAGTGACAGTTATTCTGCTCATCAATGCATCTTGTATGAAAAGGTTGGGTTAATAAAACCCTTAATGGTAACACGCCATCATACATCACCTCCTTATTAAACTGGTCCCATAGTCTCTCTGTGACCTGTCCTAATGAACGGCTATAGACAAACTCCTTGTAGTTTTTGTGCTGCACACGCTTGGAAGATTTTACAACTTTCATTAAAACTTAACACACTTGTACCTGCAGGCAAATATTAAACCATTATTACAAACTCTTCCGCTTTGACATTGAATCAATAAATATAGAAGAAAATCCATAATGCAGGAATCATGTGGACGGATACGATAAATCCTTCTTTTTTTTTAAGATATAAATTTAAAATCTCACCAAAAACACATAGACAGTTTTCCAAAAAATGCTGAGATCATCCATAACCACAAAAACGTGGGAAGTGTGTTTGATGACAGATTCAGATTGAGTGAAAATACAGACGTCATTGGGAAAAAGTCTCAGCAGATTTGTACTGCCTACATAAACTAAACTTTTTTTTTCAGGCCAAGTAGAGAATATTAACAGTATTATTGAAAGTATTTATGCTTTTTGTCTAAAGGAGAAGAACTGATTCAAAGCATTGTTAACCTCAGCTTTAAACTTATTGGCAATACACAAAGCATAATACTGACCCTTGTGCGTAGTTTGATAAATTTGTTTTTTGATATTGAGCAATTTATCCTTGTGTATTTCAACTCTTTCTAGCATATCATATTTGTATTTTATACCTTTTTTTATGTGTACTTCTGTATCTGTTTTCTTGCTTGCCTCAAATTACCCCTTGAATAAAGTATTTTGAATTGAACTGAATCTCCAAGTCAGATAAACAAAGTCTAGTACTGAGTCTCCTGGTTCTGTTGTATCAGACAGACTATTTGTATCTTCTTATGCGAAGGTAGGTCACCTGACCACCCATTGCCTGTTCAGTCCAAACAATAGTTTCACATAATATTTCTCATCTTCCTCCTTTTTCTAAAGACTTCATCACCTCATTACACTGCTCTGAAAGCACATTCATGTGTCTGAGATTAATTTCAATAGAGTTTTTATGGCACCCACTGTCTCAGTGGATAAATGTGGTGGCAATTCAGTTGATGATGAAGACGTTTGTGCTTTGGTGATAATGTTCTATAGACCCCATTGTTCCTTCACTGATGATGGGTTTTAACTTTTGTGTAGGGTAAAATTGCAAAAGCTGCCCTTCTTTTTCAGTGTGTTTTTTGTCATGAGAACTACATTTTACAAAAACAAGCAAATTGGGTTTTTTTCAGGATAATGATATTACAGTTGCAGAGAGATGACTTCATTGCTTTTACTGTATCAGAGGAATTAAAGTGTTAGTTTGCATTGTGACTGACGACCTTTGATGTTGCACTTTGTCATATATTAGATGAAAATTGCAACCAATTGATGCCTGTTATTCCCCCATTTTCAATCATTTCTCATCCTGTCTGTCAAAGTCTGTGTTACCTGAGCTTCAATTCTCTCTCTCCTCTCTTTTTCTTCCCTGTCAGCTCCTGAAAGAGATCAACAGGACCAGTGTCAGCCGTGCACTGCGCATCCGCAGACAGGCAGGCCAATCAGATCCCAGGGCCTATGTCACTGCTCATTTTAAGACCCTCCCACTGGAGTTCACACTAGGTGATGGGCGAAACTACGGTGACTTCCGCAACCGCCCACTACAGAACGGACAGGAGTATGTTTCCTTTGTGCTCGCGCTGCTAGACCTCTCAGAGAACGTGAGTAAAGACACACCCACAAAGTTCAATTTAAAGTCTAATTTAAGCGTGAAAGTGCATTGAAACCACATCTTCTTCCAGACTATGTACGCCACCAGCCCTTATTCCGATCCCGTGACCTCATCAGACGTGGATCCTCAGCCAATCGTGGACGAGGAGGAGGGTCTGTTGTGGGTAGTGGGGCCTGTGCTGGCTGTCATCTTCATCGTCTGCATCGTCATCGCCATCCTCCTTTTCAAGAGGTAAGGATGGAGCCAGGAAGATGTAGACACAGTTTGATAAAGTTTTGGATTGGTGAGAGATGGAGGAAGGACAACAGAAACATTAAGAGTTTTGCTGAATGTGAGTTAAAGAAAAATAATTTCAAAGGCAGCTTACACTTTCACAGAAGGGCAACAGGCACTCTGCAGGGATTCACTTGTTTTCATTTCCGATTCAAAATATTTTTTTGCCAGTATAGCATATTCCCATGGATATTTTAATGTATTCCTTGCCTGTAGTTAGGCTTTCCTAACAAACAGCACTTTTATTTAGATCTTTTGTGCAAATTTTCAATTAGGCAAGTAACAAAACATAAAATATTGATGTATAAAAGATCCATAGACTGCCTCCATACTGTTTACTTCTGTGTTTGTGGTGAAAGAGCTTTAGTGGTGTTTGGGTCTGTTGCTGGGACCGTTCTGCAGCATCATTTCCATAATAAGTTTTCTGGTCTGGTTCAAACTTTCATACCCAAACCATGTCCATACGAACAAAAGAAACCCCTGTTTTAGGTACGAGCTCCTCCTTTTGTCTTAGCTGGTCAGAGTCCTGTGTCACATTTGATCTCCTCCATGTTTATTCATGGTGGTTTTGTTCAATCAAAACTCAAACGCAAAGTGTCGTCCAAATTGCAAAAATACTGTAGTAATGACAGCCCACATATCCCATCATGCCTGCTGCTGGACTGAGTAGCTTATTAAGTTTTATGTTCCAGATTCAGAATAAGCATTTACAAAAATCAGTGAACTCAATGAGATCAAACATTATATATATTGTCTTTGCACTGTTTTAGTATATGTCAAGAAAGATTAGCAAAGGATCACATTCTGTTTGATTTATGTTTCTCACAGCAATCCAACTTCTTTAGAATGGGGTTGTACTTTTTGTTAGTGTTTGTAATGTGTCTGCCCAGAACATAACGGTTTATGTTGGTAATTGTCATTTTTGTGCTGGTTTATAGTTTTAACCTTTAGTGAGGTGTTAAATGTTAGAGTTAATATTTCTGGGAGCTGCTTCTTGTCTCTCTGTCTCTCTGCACAATATTGCCATAAAAGTGTGATTTGCCTCAAAATGAAATAAACTAGGGATGCACCGAAAATTCGGCCACCGAAAATTTTCGGCCGAAACTGGCTCAAAAGTGCATTTTCGGTTTTCGGCCGAAAGACTTTTGTCACCGAAACACGGCCGAAACAAGACGTTGTGATGACGAAGAAAAAACACGCCCATCACGGGCGGTTGCCGCCTCTAGCCATCTTTAAAATGCGCGTGTAGCGGCGCCAGTGTTTGTAACTAGGCAACCGTGACAGCGCTTTTTGATTGGCAGAGAGCGCAGCGGGTCCTCTCGGGGTCTCCGGCATATGGTCCCCGGCACACAGATTTAGCTGGCCTTAATCTTTCCTGTGTTTTATTTAGTTCATTATTGTTACATTTAGTGTTGAAATGTGTTTGTGACAGACATGTGTATGGGACATTTATGAAATACGGGACAAATCGCGTCCCATATTAGTTCAAAAGAGGACGCAACATTTAATTTTCAAATAAAAGACAATTCCGTATTTTTCGGGATGTTTGGCAACCTTACCGGCACGCGCACATCTGGATAGTTGCCAACATGTCTGCGGTGTGGATGCATTTCATTATATCTGAGAAAGACCCACGGATAGCTAATAGCTAGTTTTAATGTCAGTGTTAATAAATATTTTCATAATTTTGCAATTGATTTATTCTTTGAAGCATTAATATTAATTTATGCAATTGCAATGCCTTGATTTTAGTGAGGTTAGTACACAGTCATAGCCACGAATGCAATGGTAATAATTGGCATAATAATTTATTTCGGTGTTTCGGTTTTCGGCCTTGGTTTCTTCATTTTCGGTTTTCGGTTTCGGCCAAGAATTTTCATTTCGGTGCATCCCTAAAATAAACAATGAGCATAATATAAAATGATAGATGTTTTTCTATCATCAAACAATATGTATCGGCATACCACACAGCCTTATGCTTACAGTTTGAAAAAGTGCCTTAATTGTCTTTCACCTGCCTCCTGTCAAGTCACATTTCCCACATGTCCCCTAGACTTCTGGCAAAACCCAATTGGTTCATTGTGTGTTTCCATTACATGTGAAACACACAGGACTAATATCTGTTCTTCTAATTGCATCTGAGTTTAGCTCACAAGATCATGTTTTCTGTTGTTCTTAAAATCTGTATACAGGAGACAAAGATGGCAAACAGATAGGGGAAGATAGCATACCACCCATTGGCATTATTCATGATAATCACCTGTTCTGGCTTAAGCTTTGTTCATGCACATGGATAATTGCTGTGACTTGAGCGGCTTTGCAAATGTATCAACCTTGATGGTAATTATCTGAAGTTGATAAATCCTGCAGTCTAACCTGTTAATGTCTCACTTGTGGCTGACTTTGCATCATATTTCCAGCATGTTATTATATAGTAGATGTCACAGTTCGAGGGTGTGCGGGGAGATGGTGTGTGTGTGTACAGTATTCATCAGGGTTTTGTTATTTAAATTAACATTCTCAGATCATCTTTGTGTCTATAGAAGGTGCTTTTTTCGCATGTCTAACATTGCAATAAGAACCTGATTAGTTGTAATGACTGGGATAGACTGATGAGTTCAGCATTGTTTCAGTCCCTGGTGTTTGTTGATTGGACACTAATGTTATTCATCCTTGTCTGTTCTTTTATCTGCTCTTCTCCCTGTTTGGATCCAGCAAACCTGACAGGTAAACAACCACCGCCTATTACCATTTCCCCTGTCCTACAGGGCTATTTTCCTCACAAGGCCTTTGCAAAGAATGTCGTAGGATATAGATCCCGGTAGATTCAGGATTAACCTGATGGCTCTTTTATGAGTGCATGCTCACCCACAGTTTACTAAATCAATTGCATGCTGGAAGTTATACAAATAGTCCAGTGAATTTGATAAAGAAATAAGGTATAAAAGCAAATGCTGGCTAAAACAGGGAACAATGACACTTGCACTGCATGAGTGTGTTCATGTCGATTACCTTTACTAAAAGTGGGAAAGCACAGAAAATGTGAGCGTAGATGTCACCTTCAGTCTGTGTGGAAAAAAAGCCACCTTTATCCCAGACAATGAGCCAGTCATTAACATATAAAGAGATTCAGCACTAAACCAACACTCAAGCAAAGCTCTGGGAGCATTCAAAACAGACATTTCATGAAAATTACAGTTATGCCTTTAAATGTCCATGGAGCAATTTTATGCGTCTTACTCTGGTCCATTTAGTGAAATCCCAAAAATGCCACATCCCACATTTTCCCACATTCAGCTTCCCACATTGAACTCATCACATCGAGGTGCATGTGAACACTGAGCGTTGATCTGTCGTTCCAGGAAAAGGGCTGAGGCCGAAGGCAGGAAGGGCAGTTTCCCTTGCAGCAAAGCCATGTCGTCCCATCATCCCACTGATCCCGTGGAGCTACGCAGAATCAACTTCCAGACTCCAGGTAAACTTGACGCACCTGGACGCACACGGGCACAAGCACCATGTGATGTGTGATTAGTTGTATCTATAAGATTAACTGTGGTGTTGTTTCCCTTTTCAGCCTACCGTGTATCAGTGTACCGCGGTTATCGGCGTCTGTCAAGTTAGTTGGTCTTAGACGGATTTTCTCTCCTTTCTGCCGCCATTGTTTTCCTTCTTACCTCATTCATTTTCTTTCTTCCTATCTCTTCCTCTTCCTTTCTGTTTTTTTTTATCATTTATCATTTTTTATCATGCTAACTAACCTTCCATCCCATATAGGATGAAGCTGCTTGAACTGACAACATTTCATCAAAGCGCCTCTGGAAAACTTCTCTAAAAAATGCCGCCCCAAAAAATTTTTTTTAAAAATTCATGCTAAATTTTTAACCGCCTGTGTCATATTCTTTTTTTATCTTCACCAGCAGTGTGCATATACTCTGAGGACATGTCACTGTGCCTCAGTAACTTTCACAACACGCACATTGTTCTTCTTTCTGTCTGCCTGGAGAGAAAATGGTCACTTAACAAAAAAAAAAAAAACACTTCCATTTGCTTCCTCCACTGACTATGGACAGAACACTAAACAACACCTCCTCTGAGAATCCTCACTCGTAACATTTTCCTCCAAATGAGTTTAGTTGGTACATGTATCAAAATGGCCTCTTTTTTTCTCTTTCTGTGCTCGGCAGGCATGGCAAGTCACCCGCCCGTCCCCATCTCTGAGCTGGCAGATCACATTGAGCGCCTCAAGGCAAACGACAATCTCAAGTTCTCTCAAGAGTACGAGGTAGGAATGCTGATTATCTGTCCCTGACAATCTTTAACTTGGGGGGGAGAAAAAAAAATCATCTGTTTTTGATGCAGTCACATATTTATCGTCGACTCTTCATTTTATTTTATTTTATTTTATTTTTGCTCCGTTTCACTTTCAGCGCCGTAGATTGAGCCTCACATCGTCTCGACAGTTAAGCTGCGTTTTGATTCGTCTGCATAGAGCGATACAAGATAAAGCGCACTTTTCCTCTCTCTACTGTCTTGTTGTTATCTATACAAATATAACAGGGAGGAGGGGGGGGGAATTGAAATTGCAAGCTCAAAGAGAGTTTGCTTACAGCCAGATGGTTATCAAGCCCTCATTTCTACGCTCTGGTGGAGAAAGAGGCGAAAGGGAGATAGAAATAAAGAGGCAGCGACGGAGAGCAGACTCACCAAGAGATACAAGAAGCAAGTGCAAAAGAAAAGAGGCTTCTTGATTAGTTTCCTCCAACTTGCAGCGCAGTTAATGTGGAACCAAAAAAAAAAAAAATTGGAGATAACAATGCGCCTGAACTTGGTGTCCTGAACTGTGGCACTTATAAGTAAAAAAAAACACATCAGTAGAAATATTTGCCAACATGCTGGCTGTGTATCAAACAGTGCCAGAATTACAATGAGCTCCACATAGGCTATTAAAGGGGTAAAAATGTTTTCTTTTCCCTGCGAAAAACATAGTTTAGACTGACGGCCTCTGGGTGAAGACGGAGACATAAGGCTCTAATTGGCCGCAACAACAGTGAGACAAATTGCGCGTGACAGAGATGCGCATATAGAGGAAGAGTAGAAAAACAGAGTGGGGGACGTTTTTCGGGAGGAGAGAGCTGGGAGAGAGGATAAAGCAGGGTGGATGAGACAGTGAGGGAGAAGCCGTATGTAATTGTGGTGTTAGTTGGAACCACTCTGTTGAGCCCCACATTCTCTCTGCATGACTGTGTGCTTTGTTCGGTACTGAACCCTTAACGAGGGAACGAGAGACATGGATGGAGGACAGAGAGAGAGAGAGGGAGAGAGAGAAAGGCCAGAAATGATTGTGGTGTAATAATCAGACACACATGATGTTGGGCAGCAGTCTCAAACACACACACATACACACACACACACACACATGCACTCATCCAGTACCACTCCTGTCCATTTTTCCCCAAACCAAACCATAATTATGTGTCGTAAAATATTCAGAATTGCTAAATTGCTCTGGCTCTCTCCTCTTCGTCCCTCTCCATTGACAGCCCCATAATGACCTCATGTCTGCCTCTCCCAGCTAACAGCAGTGGTTACACTGTAATTACCCTCCAGGAACTTAATGTGTTGGTCTAACACAACCATCCTTTCTCTCCCAGAGGAATTTATTGTGCTTTTATCATCTTTCGCTGGTAGCTTAGCTTTTTTTTTTTTTTGGTGGAAAGTCCCTACATCACTGTTGTTGAAACGGGATATCGTATTTGCAGACATTCCCGTCCAAGTTCAATAATATCTTGTTCATTTTCAATTTGTTTTTGGTTTCTAATACTGTGGCTTTTTCTGGGGCTGGACAATGCTTGCAATCTCAGATCCCCCAGTCTTTTTGCCTTTGTAGATGCCATTTTCTGCATTTGAGGCAGATTTCAAGCGATAACAACATCCTTGCCAAGACCCAGTTTTAAGTGGTAATGCTTGACTCGTATGCATGATCAGATAGTAGATACAGGGGATTGATAGGGGTTCACAATTAATACTTCTTAGTTTCTTTGGCAAGCAACCTCCCGATCGATCAATACCAACATTTTCAATCAGCATTTCAAGTAAAAAAAATATATATTTTTCCTCACCACAATGAATGGCTTTAATCATACATGCAATAACCATTTGTCAGATTATAATTTTACTGTCATGCCTCATGCTGGTATGACTATTTGAAAGCCAATAATTAAACTTACATTTTTAAACCAAAGCATTAAAACCAAAAGACTTTTTTTTTTAAATAACTAACTTGAGAATGCAAACACTGTCCACAACAGCCTGAATGTATAAAAATGAATAACCCGACAAGTCTGCCCTCATTAGTTATTTTCTGTTGATGCTCTCTTTGTTCTGACCTCGTCTTTTTGCCTCTTGTAGTCTGTCGACCCCGGTCAGCAGTTCACATGGGAGAACTCCAACCTGGAGGTCAATAAACCAAAGAACCGCTACGCAAACGTCATTGCCTATGATCACTCCAGGGTTATACTCTCCAGCATTGAGGGTAAGACACGCCGCCAGTGTGTTTGTGTGTGTGTGTCTCTCTCCTTTTAGTCACTTCCTCTTTAAAGGGCTGCATGAGCTGGCTTCAGGGTGAAGGTTGGGAAAAGTATGGAAGTACATATGTGCATATGAGTGTGTCTGTATGAATTTGTGTGTGAGAGAGCTGCCATCCATGAGGCAAGATGGAGGCATTAATAATCCAAAGATGTGTTTCATTGCCATTCCCATACATGCGGCCCATACAAAGTACTGGACCTGCATCAGCCATACAAATGATCATTTCAGGATTTAAACAAGCTGCTGTTTCTACTCGCTGTGTTACCGCATCGCACAATTAATACGGTCTCTCTCTTGACCGTTTTAATGTGTATGGAGATAAATGAGGCTCACGCTTTATTAATAGCCTATTTACTGATATATTTTCATGGTAGGCCCATTTTAAACGCTCCGAAATGAGAAGGGGGAAAAAAAATAGTCCTGTTCTCAGTGTGCGTTTTGAAGCACACTCACCCACCTCAGCTGGGAAAGACCTGAGGCAGAGAAACTGGCAGCTCCAGTGTGGAGAGAGGGAGGCAGTGGGAGGCCAAGCCCAAACAGATGAGCCTTATCTGGGCAGAGCATGTGTGAGCAGCCCTTCCACCCCCGCCTGTCCTGGAGCCCTGGCTGTCTGTCTTTCTTTCAGCTTAGAAAACGCATATACTCTTGAGCATGTCCTAACACACACACACACACACACACACACAGACACACACACAAACACACACACAAGTATAGATTTAAAACACATGCCGGGGATGTGCACAAGCACAGATATGCACTTTTGCTCCCAGTCTCCTCCGCACATGCTCATGAACGCACACTCTCTGCCAAGCCAGTGTAGCCACCAAGTGACTGGAAGTGTGTGTGTGTGTGTGTATGTGTGTTTTATCTGCACTGTGCTTCTGCTGGAGTCCCTTGCAATAAAGTTGTAGCACATCAAAGCATTTAGCCAAGCTGTCTTTTAAAGACTGGAGTTGATAAACATATGTTCGAAGCTCTTCTTGCCGTCTGTCCTCATCCCATTTAGAATAAGTTGTATAAACACCCCGTACTCCTCTGTCATTTAAACATGTGCATGTATGTGTGTGTGTGTGCGATGGTGGCTTAGGGTTTCACTAGCGTATGGGACAGAGTTGTGTCCATAAAATAAACTCCAAGAAGAGAATTAGCTGCAGGAGTTTCCTTCTGTTTGCTCATTGACTTCTGTCTTTTTAAAATGTAAACTGCTATCAGACGACTCAAAAGGAGGTTTGTGTCCCACTTCGGCAGAATCGGGTCACGGCTGAACGCACACGTACACGTCGGTGTGTATGTCTGTGTGTGTGCTTTGGTGTTTTGCTGTATGTGTGCATGTTTGAGCTATGACTCAGTGATTTTTGGGATTATGGTATTAGGCCCCAGATGAGCAGGACTGATCCTAAATCAAACACACACAGACGGTCTCTCACATCACACACACACAAACACACACTCACACACACACAATCCCTTCCAGGACAAGCAGTGTCAGCTGAGTCTTACACTGAGACGGCCTTACAGTCATATTGCCATTCAAAGCGACACATCCAGAGTATACTCAGATTAGGCCCATGATCGTCTTAGCATGTATTATAAAACAAGACGGCTGAACAATCCAACACCAAAGGACGCTTGGCCCTGTGAAAACATTAATCTCTCTGCCATGACCTCAGATGATCCGTACCCTTTATTACCGGGACATAAACCTGCTTTCATGCTTTCAGCAGACTTTAAATAATCCATATAGATTCTTTCACCTTGAATCAAAATAAGGCTCACGTTCGTCTGCAAAGAAAATGAGATGGACAGTCAGTGTTTCAATGTGACATTAAGGCAGAGTATTTCAGCGTCAGTGGCGTCTATTTCACCCACCTGTTCCCCTCTGTTTATTCACCCCTCTCTCTCTCTCTCGCCACCTCCGCCCGTCACAATTCATTCTCCTCCTCACCACACACACATCGCTTTCCATTTTCTTCCTCCACCCCTCCGTAACTTTCACTCTTCTCCTTATTATGCAGGTGTCCCAGGCAGTGACTACATCAACGCTAACTATATTGATGGCTACCGCCGTCAGAATGCCTATATCGCCACTCAGGGATCCCTCCCTGAGACTTTCGGGGACTTCTGGAGGATGGTGTGGGAGCAGCACACGGCCAACATCATCATGATGACCAAGCTGGAAGAGAAGTCACGGGTAAGAAAAAGGAGATGGATGAACATGGGAATATGGGACAGTGAGGACAGGGTAGCAATACTGATACTCAAGAGAAGAGATGGGAAGCGAATTCTCCCAGATGAGGAAGGTGTAGGATAGATTCAATTTGGAAAGGGGCAAAAATCAGGATGCTATGATAGAATATTATGTTGCATTTAAGTCACATATTACAGTTGAAGAAGAGTAAGAAAGCACTAAGAGAACAGTAATACTGTACAGTAGTAGAATATGATAGCATAGGACACAAGAGATAGTGGAATAAAAGGTGTGGGGTATCATATGGTAAGACTTCAGTGGAATAATGTAGCATAAGTGTACATGTAAAGCGCAGAATAAGCAGTTTTCTTCAGCCGAACCTTTACCACCACCACTAACAGTGACTCAGTGGTCAGTGTATTGATCTGTTGTAAGTGGTAGTCGAAGCAAGTGGAACAGGACCATTAATGCTCCAAAGAAGACAGCTGGATTTTTGACCATATCCCCTTTCATAAGGTGAAAATTTTACAGAATCTATTCTTGTCAATAAATATTTGACAATAAAGCTAAAAAAGACTAAAAAGTAGTACTTGAATCTCTACAACCTGAAAGATATTTTTTATGAAGCAAGTCTGGCACATCTATATTTCTTTCATCTGTGTCACTGTATAACCCCGACTCCTAAAAGGTCGGGAGGCTGTGCAAGAACAGAACGGTTTTACAAAGTGTTCCTGAGCCTATGTAGTAATCAGAGTCAAGTGCACCTGGATGCTCCACTGCACAGAAAAGGGTGAAATAGTTAAAAGTGTAGAGAAGGATGCGGAAGATCAGTTATTTTTGAAGGTTAAATGACAGTAAAGCACAGTTAGAGGTAGATGGTTAGTTTGACAGCAGTGAAGAGGTACAAGACAGACCAGCGCGGGGCGGGACATTCATTTTTTAGCATGTGGAAGGACAGCAGAGTCCAGATGGATTCAACAGAAAAGGGCAGACAAGGAGAGGACATAAGAGAAACAGCCAGGACACGTCATGTGGTACAAAAATAGTTTATAGAATAAACGGGAAAGCAGCTGACATCATCATGGTGACCAAGCTAAAAGTGTTAAGTGAGACGTCACAGTGGCCATTGTGGGATATAACAAAATGCACCTGATCCGAATAGAATACAGTAGAATGTGATGGAGATATAATGGTGAGCAAGATGTGGGGTAATTACAAGTACAGCTAAACTGGGGGCAGGTAATGTATTAGAAAATCATTTAGCTTCAAGGGATTGTGCTCTTGTTAACAGAATATGCACTTGAGGAAAAATCCAATGTAATGAGAATGTCATGTTAGAATAAAATGAACAAGAATGGCTTGAGGTATAAATCCTGATTAAGTGCTAACCAATTATGTCCAGAGCCATTCTCAAGAAAAAATGATCCTTTCCTCTCATCTGTGCTTCTTTTCCTATTAACCTGTGTCTTGTGTTAAAACTCTGTTTCCTTTTCAACTTTTTCCAACTGTCTCTGTTGTGTCTGTTTGACCCTCAGATGCCCTCTTATTTCTTCTCTAAGGCAAGACCTCTCTTTCTCTCCTTTGCTAATCCCTTTTAAAATGCAACCTCACCTCACATGATTCTCTCTTTACCTTTTTTTTTTTCTGCTGTTGCCCACTTTTTTTTTTTCTGTGTGATAGCCGGCGCGTTGAGTGAGAATGCAGAATTGTTTTCAACTCGCCACAAAGCACTCATAGTTAACTCAGTCTGAAATGGGTTTTATTGTAACCGCTGCAGTTCAGAAACAGTGCACATTAGTGTCTACAGTTTGCATGATCACACCCACGACTGTTTTTCTATTTCCCTGTCTGGTGGCGATGCAGTAGAGGATGTAGCCATTAAAGAAAGACACTTTCACACGTTGGAGTTTGATGAAAAATTCCGCTGCGGAATCATGACAGATTGAAGGACCGCAGCTCCTGACAATGAGCAGTAGGCTGCTGTTGTCTTGTAAACATGACGAATCTCTAGTTTGTGAATGACTGGCTTTAAATTCAATAAAGTAATCACAACATTTTTGCAACAATGAAAACACTCAATTTGAATATCCTTAGCTGTTTATTCTCAGCCCACCACCTCCGTATCTACTGTTTGAGGGAGTAGTGGGCTGCTTGTTGGAGAGAATGATTTAATCTCATTTAACACCTCTCAACATTGCACCATTATGTGTTTACGCATTTACAACACAGATGATCACAGATGGCTCCGCTGTGGGAATCTTGCCAGTATCCTTCCTCTGAGAACCAATCAAACCACCCAGGAGCAGGGCACAGTCATGCTGTTAGCCCATATATCAATGGATGATATATGTCTTAACACCAGGCATTTACTGTGATCCTGTTCAGTCTCTGGCAGTGGTCTGGCCCCCCTACGTGGACGACCATCCCTGTCCCCACAGTGTCTCAAGGTCTGGTGGGAAAACAACAGTTGAAAAGCTGTAATTACAGCCTGAACGTCCCGGGCCAAAACGCATAATCCCCAGTCTGGAGCAGTGGAATGCAGAGCGAGCTGAGCTGAGCTCCCTGCTGTCTTTGATGTGAGGACTGGAGGGATCAGCACATAACGTTTGGTTTGGCCTGATTCTGCCAAGGCCCTCCTCCCCTCTTCCCCCTCCTCTGAGATTTTTTTTTTCTCTCTCTCCTCTCTCCTCTGTGGTCTGTGCAGTGCTGAAGAACTACAAACATGACCGCCTTCTGCAGGGAAATTTTAGGTGTTATGGTGGTCGGGGGATGGTGGGATTTGGTGTGCGGGAGTTTTGTAGGGATTTGTGAGGTTGGAATGGAGGGCGATGTACAGCGTCAAATATTTGAGGGCTGAACTTTAGGTCTCACTTAGCCTCTCCAGCTCTGTGGTGGATCTTTGTGAGAGCCCACCAACCTATGGTAATCTCATGCCACACAGTTTTCTAGCCTTTGAAACAACTTATGCAGGATCACACCCCAGAAAGCACTCTCTCTCCCCTCCTTTCTCTCTCTCTGTCACTCCTCACCCCACACACTTACTAAAACCCCTTTCACACGCTGGGTTGTCGCTATATGCACATTTTTTCCGAACATTACTGTCTGAACTCTGCAGACTCTCTCGCTGATCTGCTTCAACGCTCCCCTCCCTTTTTTTTTTTTGCCTCTGTACACGTGCACACGAGTCAGCTCTCTCTTCCTCTCTTCTTTCACAAAAATGTGAACAGACGTATACAAACCGCTGTGCACGTCTCACAGCTTCCTTCCCTCTTCCCTTGTAGGTGAAGTGCGATCAGTACTGGCCGACGAGGGGCACAGAGACCTACGGCCTCATCCAGGTCACTCTGCTAGACACAGTGGAGCTGGCCACCTACTCTGTCAGGACCTTCGCTCTTTACAAGGTAACATGACATGTGCAACCGAGTGTATTGGGGTCGTGTGTGTATCGATCTGTTGAAATATTTATGTATACTAGCTTGTGTGTTTGCGCTCCGTTCTGGGCCCGTGTCACAGATTGGACATGAATATGCAGCTGCCTGTATTTGTGACCCAACATGGAAACAACCTCATGAGGACATAATCTTCTTTTTATCTTTTTCATTATTGATCTTTCCCATGAGAGATAAAGTGATTCATCACATAAAAGTGGCCTATTTTTTTCTTTGAATTATTAGTTGTTAATCTAAAAAAAGCACATTTTGATCAATTATTGTCTCGGCCTAAAACGGATCACCTGTCAGGTTCAGTGAACCCACAGTTTATTCATAGAAATTGTTCACATATATGCGAGCCATGAATTGTTGTTCCACCTTTTAAACATTAAGTCTGGTTATATTTTGTATGTTTCTTATTGTCAACAAAAAATAAAACCAACACCCAAAATAACTTGATCCTACTAGTGGTATTGTCTGTGTAGCCAATGAAAAACACCTCAGTGAGCCACGCTGCTGTTCTAAATGACATGTGCCTTTATTATAACAACATGGGCACTGTAGTTTATTTTGAGTCAATCCCACATACAACGTGCTGCTGCCATAAATACTCACTGGGCGTCCAAAAGTGTATTAATCCACAGCTGAAAATAATCCCAAAAATAACTTTTACTACTACTACTATTTATTCCTTCCCTTTTTTAAATGAAATGATATACTGTATTTGTAACACATTGTGGGTTTAAGTCTTCTCATGGAACAATGTTACCAATAAGAAAAATAACAGCAGCTTTATTGATGAATAAAATAGCATTTCCAGCAATTTCTTTTGTCTTAGTGAATGTAGTTATTCATGTCCTGCAGTGAGGGAGCAAATTCTAAACAACAAGAATGGCTGCACAGCTTTTGCTTGACAAAAAAAAATTCCAGTAGACTCTATATATAAGGTCATATAGAGGAGCGTGAAGGTACTCCTTAACTACCTTGTCCAAACAACAGAATCCAATCTCCATCAAGCATATAAAGAAATTGGGACACCCCAAGGTCTTCTAATCTAAATCTGAAAACAGTCTGGAACCACTCTCACATCAGCGAGTGCATAAAGGTTGCAATGACCCTTTTTGGTTGTTTAACCATGATTCAGCTGTTTACACATACATGTCATATACATTTAAGTACATTTCTACCACATTTACATTCTTGCCTGTGTGTGGTTGTCCAGAGCGGCTCCAATGAGAAGCGTGAGGTTCGTCACTTCCAGTTCACAGCCTGGCCGGACCACGGGGTGCCTGAGCACCCCACCCCGTTCCTGGCCTTCCTACGCAGGGTCAAGGCCTGCAACCCTCCAGATGCAGGGCCCATGGTCGTCCATTGCAGGTGTGTATATGTGTGTTTTTGTCAGTGCTGAATCCACATTTTTTTGTTGGTTTAGTTCTGATATTTACTGGACCATACTAATTCCTTAAATCACCATGGAAGAAAATGCGGTGGTCCCTGACCAAAAAGAAATCAGATTTGGTCCTTGACTGCTTGTGTGTATTTGCATGAAACACTTATGTGTTATTTTGGGTTTTTGCTTGGCAGCATACTTTCTGAAAGCCCAGGAGTCTGTGAAAATCAACACGAGGCCAAGAGCACTTGTATAAAATCATTCACAGGTCTTGAACTGAAATGAGATTGACCAGCCATTATGCAAACCCCAAACCATCCTCACTGGCTCAGACACTCGCATTCTTCCCTTAACAAGCTCCATCATCACTAAGGTTTAACAACAACAGCAGCGGCCACGCTGACCCTGTTTTCCATAAGTAGCTTTCAGTGTTAACTATTTACCATTTAAGGTGGCGCTACATCTGAGTTCGTAAGTTTATATTCAAATGAGCTGCCGTCTGAGCAGCAGGAGGCTTGTGCGTCGGTTGGAGGAAGATTCGGGAAACATGTCACTCCAGTCCTGGTTTTGCGCCAGAGCTGGAATGAAGCCGCTGTTTGTTCTTACGAGGGAGAGAAGGAGAGAAGGAAGATAGAGGGTAGCAGAGGGAATATGGAGCAGAAGCTCTCGTGAGGAGGAATTAGCGAGGTATAGGTGTAGAAGGAAGAGAGGGAAGGAAAGAAAAGGGGATTGAGAGATGATTGAGAGGGAGAGTTAGCGAGGGACTGGGAGTTAGAGGAGGAGATATGTGCAGAATGAGAGAGAAGGTGAGGTCAAATCCGGGGCAGGGTGAATGGAAATGATGAATTAAAGAAAAGGAAAGGTGTAGAGAAAATGGAGTCTTAAAAAAAAAAAAAAAAGAGAGTGGAAATGTGAGAGTGAAAAAGTGGTGGGGCTGGTGTGAGAGTGTTGGAAGGGTACTTAGGGAGAAGATAAAGAGGCAGGGAGATGAGGGCGGGCGGGTGAATAGGTTGGCAGGAGAGCAGCTCTTCCTAATCTTCTGTAGCAGTCAGATGGAGTATCTAACAGGATTATCAGTCAAATTTAATTATCCCGGCAAGGCTCCATCATAATGTGCCTTAACATATCAACCAGCCTCTGTATCAAACAATGGGCCGAATCTCATTCCACCTGCGCGACACACACATACGCTACAGCACACACACACATACATACACCCTGATATTAATTTAACCATAAAAAAAGGTTTTTATTCGCCTGCAGAAACTTGCTTGGTCAGGGTGTTTCACTATTTAGGTACTAGCACAGCAGAAATGTGAAGTGTTTGGGTGGGCAACTAAATGTATTATATTTCTGGATTGTATGTCGATAGGAGAGGATATCTTCCTAATGCCAGTCAGACGGTGATGCTGACTCATCGCTGATGTCAGTTTTTACGTCCTTTGTTGGAAATGTTGCTGGCTGGCGTCTTTGTGATACTTAGTTGAATTAGGCTCAGTATGTTAGAGCTTTCGCAGTAGGCCGACGCAACAGGGGCCAGATTTGTACCAGGAAGATACAGCGCACACTTTGTAATAAAACTTGTTTGTTCAACAGTTCATGAACCCGGTTATATGAGAAAGTCACATCAACCTCTGTTCCCCCTTTCGTCCTTCTCGTTTCTGGCACAGTGCTGGAGTGGGTCGCACCGGCTGCTTCATCGTGATCGACGCCATGGCGGAGCGAATCAAGCACGAGAAGACCATCGACATCTACGGCCACGTCACGCTGATGCGCTCCCAGAGGAACTACATGGTCCAGACAGAGGACCAGTACATCTTCATTCACGATGCGCTGCTGGAGGCCGTGACCTGCGGGAACACAGAGGTGCCAGCGAGGAACCTGTACTCCTACATCCAGAGGCTGACGCAGATTGAACCAGGAGAGAACGTCACCGGCATGGAGCTGGAGTTCAAGGTGAGGATGGAGCAGCTTGTCCTTGAAGGTCATGAAATGAGGTCCAACCGATTTATGACCAGAGATTCATGAAACTTGGACTCTGTAAGGGAGAGTTACCTTTTTCATGCTACACAGAAGACCAGGTATCAGGGTCAACTACACAATGGATCCCTGCATTATGTTCCATAGATATTCAATGCCTCATACTTTAGCATGAAGAATCAGTGTCTAAAGATGGTTCAACATTCAGTAGAGAAAATGGTCGCTGTTGAGCTGAAAATTAAAATGAGGCTGGATCCTGATAAACTTCAGTCAAGGTGTCAAAAGTCTTAAGGTTGTGTTAAGGAAGTATTCTTAGTCAAATGAGTAGTTTGACATTGTGGAAAATGCTTACTCACTTACTTCTTGTCGATGTAAGGCAAGACTGATGCCTCTCTCATGTCATATAAAACTGGAGCGAGCAGCCAATTAGCTTAGCTTAGCATAAAGGCTGGAAATAGGAGGAAACAGCTAGCCTGGCTCTGTCTGAAGTTCACAAAATCCACCTACCAGGAAGCCTCACCAATGTTATATCTTGTTTCTTTCATTTATACACACATATAAAAATGAAGAAGTTGTGGTTTTACCGGGGTTTATGTGCTGGACTGTGTCTTGGATTCCTGGAGCCTTGTTATCATCACAAAGTTGCCAGAGAGACTCAAGGAAGTCACTGCACCTGGCCAAGAAATAGTCCTGCACACAAGTAGATAAGATATTCCTTTATTCGTCCCACAATAGGAGAATTTACAGACAGGGCTCGTCCGGGATTTGAACCCGGGACCTCTCGCACCCAAAGCGAGAATCATACCCCTAGACCAACGAGCCTGTTAGTACATGTTAACAGTACATGTGCTAACCGGCTGCTAGCACAGTTTTCATATTGAACTCTCAGCAAGAAAGAGAATACAGATATTCCCGAAAGTCTTTCTTTAGTATGTGGGGTTTTTTGGCCATTATTGTGTCCTCCATGACATGTCTAATTTTCGTACTTACAACTCAACAACAAAAGAACACAGAGAAAAGATCCCAGAGTTTTACTTCTCAAACTTAGAAAATCAAGATTGCATCAATCTTGTTATCAATTGCACAAAGCCAGTAGAAACAGCAAATATGTCTGTCTTACGTCTGTGTAATGTCCAAAACGCACCTTGTCAAACAATGACAATGTTATTCACAAAACAGTCTCACATTAAAGTCCATTGGGGTGGCTAAAGCTCAGGAGATAAAGCAGTTGTCCACCAATCAGAGGGTTGGAGGTTCCACCCCTGCCTGGCATGTAATTGTACATCGCCTTGGATAAAAGCGTGAATGAAACTGTAGAATTTATTAGCTGTTCTTGGAGCTTTCAACTGTATCACACGATCCACATCAGCAGATTAAGTTTGCTCGTTTACCTCGTTAACTGTACTAATGATCCTGAGCACCTCCAGCACCTCTCATCCGTGTTGAGGCTCAAATTAAAATCTTGACCTTGGAAACAGCAGTTGGCAAAACAATTAAACCTCCGGATATATTTAGCAGCTGCCGAAGATGTTTTTCTCCGGCACAGCTTGAGAACAACTTCCTCCACAAGGACATACAGTATGTATGAACCTTGAGTGTCTGACCTTGATGGTCACTGAGCATCTTTGCCAGAGCTGCTAGCTGTTCCCCCTCTGAGAGTTTCATATACTCGGGACGGATCGTTGGATTTGAAGGGGATTATGGGATTGCACCTTTTGAATTTAAGGCAAGAGAGTTCTACTGAGGGTTTAAGGGAGCATCATAGTTTTGGAAGTTTGACGGGCACATACAGAAAGACCAAATAATGTAGGCCAGGAAGTTGCAGGTTGTAATAAAACCTTCAGGAAAGGTCACATGGGCGTTTTCAAACACTCTGGGAGTTCATCAAAATTCCGAGTGAGAACACCAAACGTAGGCATCAGTACACAAGCAAGAAGAGTGAGTACATAAGGGATTCAGAGTGTTATTGAGAAGTCATGTTTTCATTTTATTCTAGCTGTTTTTATTTTGTTAACTGTGATATTTACCTCTCGCCAGACGAGTTCTCAGCGGACCCCGTCTGGTTTGGCTGGGGTGAAAAGAAAGTCGGTTTCAGCCGTACAGGTATATATTGAAAGCAGGTGGCTTAAATTGTTCCTGGAATGGTTTATGTCTGCTCAGACGCTCAGAGGGCAAAGTAAACACAAAGCCACTCTAAGCAATCTCCTTCATCCTATGCTCCGGCATTCCTGTCCTAATGGCAGCGCTCTCCTCAGAATGACAATGAACCGAGCGCTCGCTCAACTGTTTGCTCAGCCTTATATTGATGTAAAACATATGCCAGGGTTGTCCCAGTCACCAGATTTCATCTCGCTCCCAACACTTATGGGACAGAAACGGCACTTTCCACCTTCATCAACAAAACACCCGACGGATGGAATTTCTCTCACGGAGGAGCAGCGTCGCATCCCTCACATAAAAATCGCAGAAAGTTGAAGTATGCGTGTGAGAAAAGAAAGAAACGAAGCTGTTCTGGCAGCTTTTGGTAATCCAACACCCTATTAAGACATGCTGTTTTTGTTTCCAGTCACAGAGGGTTGACTGGTGGAGTTTAAAGAGGGTTGCCAACAGGGCATGATTTTATCCAAGCTTAACAGATGGTGCAAATAATGGCACGTATCAAAGCAACAGAAAGTTTTGCGTGTGCCAGACTTTATTGATAACCGAGTCAAATTCAAACCAAATGACACGAACAATTACCATCGTTGGCACTGGAAACTTCGAGTACCCAAAATGAACTGGTGAACTTGGTGGTTGGAGTGGGATTTTCCAGCTCGGTCTGTCTGTAAGAAAATAAGGTTCTTGCTGTTTCTCCCACAGCACTCCGGTAGCCACCGATGGTCGAGGCTCAGTTCACGAGACCCCATTGTTTCCCCTCCCAGAGTCTGCGGTTTCCCTCGGCCCATTCTCTGTTGTTCTGTCTGTCTTTTTAAGCCGTGTCATCCAATGGTCGAGTGTGCGAGAGAGAGTGTACGCTGCCTGCTCACGTCTGCATGTCTGCACGTATCCATATGAATGTGTGTGTTCCAGGGTTGTTGGTTTTTTTTCACTGGTGCAGGATCAACTGTGGTTCACATATGTGCATTGAGACAGTGTGGGGCCTTGTGGTTTCCTGCCCCCCGACTCTTGATTTTCTTCTTCCTCCTCTCGTTCGTCTTATTATACTCCCTCTCCCATTGCCGACCGCTGCCCTCATCCCCCTACATCATCACCCCTCCTTTGTTTATTCAATTGAAGATGTCTGACTAAATAGCCTCGGGCTGGCCGAGTTAAGCTGATTTTCTAATTTGACTTGTTCAGAACACCAGAGGAAAACCAAGGCTTGTGCTAAACACATTTGAATGTGGTCCGTGAATTTGTCTGAACCAACTCTTTATTCTTCTTCCTTCCTTGTTTCCTTCCTCTCTTTTTTTCTTTGTGTTTCATCTGCTCAAACACAACACAACTTCTTTGGCTCATGCTACCTAAAGATCTGTGAAGGTTTTGTTGTAAAATTTCGATTTCGCTTCTGTTCCAGCGTCTGGCCAGTGCCAAGGCCCACACATCACGGTTCGTGAGTGCCAACCTGCCATGCAACAAGTTCAAGAACCGGCTGGTGAACATCATGCCCTATGAGACCACGCGTGTGTGTCTGCAGCCAATCAGGGGAGTGGAGGGATCTGACTATATCAACGCCAGCTTCATTGATGGATACAGGTCAGAAAAAACTATTATTTTCTATGTTCCTTTTTCTAGTTTAGTTTAAATTTCAGGTTATTAGGTTACTGTGTGTAGATTCAAAGGTCAACGATTAGAAGTAGAATGAATAAAAAGGGAATTAATAAATGTAGTAGAATTAAAAAGGTGCATATTTAAATGTTGTATTTTGTGTTTGCAGGCAGCAGAAAGCCTACATTGCAACCCAAGGCCCGCTGGCTGAGACCACAGAGGACTACTGGAGGATGCTGTGGGAACACAACTCCACCATAGTCGTCATGCTAACCAAACTGAGAGAAATGGGACGGGTATGGATACAACACAAACACACACACACACACACACAGAGACAAACACGCACTTGATCAAGTATATCGTGTAGGGTACATGTTAATATGCACTGGCTCTACTGGAAAGCAAACCTCTAATTCTACTGCTGTCTTGTGATTGTTGGGATCAGAGCTGCAGATCGCTGATATCGTGTGTCCGCACTGATATCTTTAAACTTGCCTAACAAAGCCAGAAATTCCAGAGAAATTATCTAATAAAAGGGTGTAAAGGCTCTGAAGGAAAAAGCATGATCAGCAGCCCGTACTTCCCTTGACTTTCTCATAGCAAAAGCTGTATTCACCAGGAGAGGACCCTGTTTACTGATCGCTGTCATAATGAAAATGAGTCTTAACTATTAGAGGCATTATATAAAGCTGTGGAAATACATGCAACACAGTGATGGACTGAGAGAGAGAAGGATAGAGGTGTGGCTTATATCTCGTGAACGTTATATCTCGTCATGAATATGTGACTATCATTAAGTGAATAATTTTAGAAATCAGACATTTTCAAGACAAAGTAGCCAGAAGTCATTCTCCTCACACACTGAATCCCTCTGATGTGATACAAAGCTCTGAACACAAGCCTGTCGTCCTCCTGCAGGAGAAGTGTCACCAGTACTGGCCTGCAGAGCGCTCAGCCAGGTACCAGTACTTTGTGGTGGATCCCATGGCTGAGTACAACATGCCCCAGTACATCCTCCGAGAGTTCAAAGTCACCGATGCCAGGGTGAGTCATCAGTGTGTATGTGTGTGTAAGAGTGTTAACATTATTTCTGTGATTAAAGACAATAAGAAAAAAAACAAAAACACATGTCTTCCTCCAGGACGGCCAATCACGGACAGTTCGTCAGTTCCAGTTCACTGATTGGCCAGAGCAAGGAGTGCCAAAGTCAGGGGAGGGATTCATTGATTTCATTGGCCAGGTGCACAAAACTAAAGAACAGTTTGGCCAGGATGGGCCAATAACTGTGCACTGCAGGTAAGATCTGTCCTTCCCACTAATGCCTCTATGTTTTTATATGCTGTGCTGTGAAGTTTGAGAAAACCTACATCAACAACTTGAGCACCAATGGAAGGTTTTTGAACTGATGTGTTAAGACTCCAGCATCATTGAAACAAATGGGGGAATATTTTATTGAAGCACTTTACCAAGATACTCTTTGTTGGTGTTGATGATTAGGCCATGACTTTGTATGGTGTGTGAATGTGTGTGAGCAGGTGAATGAGAGGCAACCTCAAGTTTGGAGACAAACAGAACATTGATCTTGATCCATTAGCCTAAATTCCACTGTTCTACACATGAGGCAATGCTAATGTGTCCACTTCTCTATTAAAGATTGAAAAACATTTTTTTGCCTCAATAATACATCTGTTGTGTGATCTTTGCGAGCAAACAGTCAGAAATAGGTCACTACTACTAACATAGCCAGGAGGATCTGTACAGTTTATTATACATGACCACAGGTGCTACAGTTCTAAATACATCCAGCTCTAAATATGCTTCCACCTGTTCACCAACAGCGCTGGAGTGGGGAGGACCGGTGTGTTCATCACCCTCAGCATCGTGCTGGAGAGGATGAGGTACGAGGGAGTGGTGGACATCTTCCAGACTGTCAAGATGCTGCGCACCCAGAGACCCGCCACCGTTCAGACAGAGGTGAGCTTCCCCACTGTTCTTATTAATTTCATGTTCTGTCGTTTTCATCCTCATCACTGACTTGATCCTGATTTCTGCCTCTCATCCAGGACCAGTACCAGTTCTGCTACAGAGCCAGTCTGGAGTACCTGGGAAGCTTCGATCACTATGCAACATAAACCAAGTGGCCGTCTCTCATGCTACATCCCACCTAGTGCACTTCTCTTAGGTCACGTGCGGCCTGAATTAATGCACCAGGCTGCGATGTGTCTTTGAGGATTTTTTTTTTTGCAGCCACATGCAGAGTGAAGGGGGACCATCGGCTTATCCCGTACCCAGAAACAGCACCTCTAACTGAGCCATAGCAACCTGCTTGACAAGGGTGTTTCCTTCCACCGTCAGCCCAAACACACCCATTGGTCAGTCTGAAGAAGCAACTTCAACCACTGTTCCAATCAGAATACTTGATCAAATGTTGATTTTTTATTCGTTTCAGTGCTTTTGTGAGCACCCTGATTGCTTTACATTGTTTGGGTGTGGAACTCTCACCTCGTCCACCACCAGTGTAGCATCACCAACCTAAATAAAGGACCCGGCTACAGTATCTAACTGTCACAGGATATTTTGAGATTTTCTATCTTCTGGAGGACTGTCTAGAAGGAGTCTACACATCCATCTTATGGAAGCCTCGTGGACTGAAAGAACTGGGACTTTTGAGCACCAGAGAATTGCCAACAGGAGACTGAAAACACAGAGCACACAGTATTAAAAAGACAAAGAACACACATCCCGAAAAAAAAAAAAAAGACACTGAGAAGTGTTTTTTTTTCTGTTTTGTTTCGGAAACAGACTCTCGTTTCCTGTGAATGAAAAAGAAGATGTTTCTACCATACAGTAATAAAAACCACCAGTTCAACCTTATGCTTCACGATTTAAGATAAGGGAAATTTGAGAGAGGTTTAAAATGCATACCACAAAGGAAAAACATTAATTTAGTTTTTTAGAAAAAAATATAGATATGTGACTATCTTGTTTTTTAAAAACTGGGTATTTCTTGTGGCACGTTTCTGTTTTGTTTTGGATTTCTTTTGTTTTGTTTTTACAGATTTATGACTTTGTCTCCCCGCTGACCATACGAAGGCAAAGTTTATTTCTTTTTCCGTGTAATCCAATGAGCTGTAGCGATTTTTTAAGAAGTGATAACGGTACTGTTTTAAAGTGTACAATCAAATCTAGTGTGGAAAAAATGTTCACAGTTCTATGAAAAAACACCACCATCGAGTGTCACTCTCCTGTATTCTCGACCCACACACACACACGTTTCGCATGCACACAGGGCTCTCAACCTCATTTCTATCCGGCCCCTGGTGTCAGAGACGGCGGCCATTTTTGAAATCCCAGGGGCCCACGGAGGTACAGTATTCACCCTGCTGCTACCGGAAAGAATAACCTTGCCAAGTTCTGTGTGCAGGTTGAGAGAAAGCCAGATTAAACACTTACAGAGAGTATGCACAGAAAGCAAAATATGAAAAAAAAACAACTATTTATGTGTCCAAATAAGCTTCACAAAGATTTCTCAAGCAGGGAGCGAGAGAGGGATGTAGAAAACGTGGGTGGGATCGGGGGTGGGTGGGGTCAGGGAAGGAACAATTTTCTCACTGGAATGCTCACCTATGACTTTTCTCTCTGTCTGATTCAGTGTGCAATAAGTAGATGTATTATATATTTTTGTGTCAAGTCACTAACTGCAGTTATATGCCATTATGACGATGATGATATTGATGATGGTGCATCATTTTTTTCAAGACACAAGGATGTTACGCTCAATATGGTTCTCGCCACCATTTAATGTGTCCAAACGGAGGAACGACCCTCTGACCTTTTAGACCTTTTATCACCACTCCAGTAGACGATGTCATCCTTCTGTGTGTCACGGCAAGCAACGAATGATCGAACTCATATTTCAAACAGCATCTAATAAGTATTTTGATTTTAGATTTCTAGTGCCTTATATTACACGCCTATTTTGATAAAGTTACTTTAAAGGGTTTTTTGTGTATTTTATGTATGTATGCTTGTGCGTATGTGTGTGTACTGAATGTCTGTGCATATGATTTTGTTACGTTACAGTATGTGAAAGTATCTTGTAGGTTCTGTTTTTGGCTGTGAAATTTTGTATGGAAGGCTCTGTGTAGGCTGGATAGATGTACTCATCACTTTTCAACCCAGCAACAACGTCGTCATATCTCTTTTAATCGAAAAAAAAAAAAATCTTACACAAGGACTCAACTACAGACAAAAAAAATGTGGTTTCAAAAACAGGTTGTTAGCAGGACGGTCTGACAGAAAAACAGTTTGTATGTCGACAGCTTTTCCGTCTTTTCTTCCTGGGACACTTGCACAAGCTTTGTGTATATATACTCTTTAATTCAGACTTCAGTTTGCCTGCCATTAAATCTTGGCCTCTCTGGCGACTTTGGCACCGACTGTGAGCTGGCTCAGACAAGTCATACTTACTCAGCTATGTAGAAATCTATATAAAGCTGAACGGGCAGTGGCTGTCTTTGTCAGTTTGGACAAAAAAAATATCACACGGATATTCTCGTAGTATCCCACCTGAAGCCCTAGCATCAGTCTTTGCGACTCGTTCTGATGTCTGCAGTTTTTTTTCCTACGACAAAGGCTGAGAGAAGTTCGGGTGCTACGTCTCCAACGACACAGAACCTACAGCATCTTTTTTTTTTTTTTTTTGTATCTCCATTAACGCTTGATCATATAAGGGATCGTTGACAGTTTTCCACCATCTTACAGTAACCCTGTTGTCGTTTTTTTGTATGCATGGTACCACTTTTGAGATGCCCCTTTGGTCGCACCTGTTATGGGAAGACTTGCACTTTCTCTCTTTGTACTATGCACTAATACTAGCATCCTATTATCTCGGAGAAGCCCCCCCCCCTCCCCTCCCCCCCCAAAGGAGTTTTACTTGAACTCGGTAAAGACGGACCCTGTAATGCTCACATGGTTGTGTATATGTAAATAACACAAAGACACAGAGAGTAATTGAAATGCATAAATAAATAAAAGATTAAGAATGAGTAAAAATCTATCAGATATACATAGTGATATAATAAAAAGGATGCACCTGAAATCACAGTTTATGGCACAGCAGTATGTGCAATACATCACATTGTGGATTTGTTGTACCACAAAAGAAGTCTCACAGAAAAGTGTTCTATTTTACCCCCAATGTATCATGTAGATGGATAAAACTGGAGTTTATAAATTGTATAAAAACGAAAATATGGTGTGTTACTTGGATCAGTTACCTCTAATTGGTCTGTAAATGTAAACTTCTTCTTTTTTTTTTTTTTTTTTGGTTTCGTTTTCTGCTCCGGGTCAACAAGTGCTTTTTATTTTCTTACATTGGTTCTCGGAGCGTGTGAAAACCGAAAAACAGGTCTGTATGGGTTTCTGTTCTCTGTCGACACAAGTTTCATTTGTTACAAATAAACTCAAGTGAAATAACTGCTGATGCTGCTGTCGTTTTGTATGTGGATGCTTCACGGTCATGGTTGAAATAATGACGAGTAAAAAATAGAAGATTTTTAAATAAGTTACTGCAACAACATAATATTTAAAGATGTTATTGTGAATGTTAACACCAGTTTGAAATGTAGATGTTGGTGGTGACAGAGACACTATAACCATATGATGATCTTATAATGTGATGCATTGCTGTAGATGAAACCACACATTAGTAAATACACAACATGCACATTAAGGTAATGGTGATATTAATACAGAATGATCATATATCGTAGTATGACACTGACTATTAAGATATGATGAGATAAGATTAGTAGGCCTATTTCCACTTTTGATACTTTAAGTACATTTTTTAAAAAAGTGTGTGTTACACTTGTCCAACATGTAAGTTCATGTTGGGATAGTATGAAGTGAAATTCCTCATTGACTTTCAGCTGTACATTTATTCATAGTGTGCCAACAATCCAGTGTGCCACACACATAAAGCACAGCTGAGCCGAAGTACATTTGGTTGAACAGCAGTTGTGGAAAACACCATCTCACTCTGATCTTCCTCCATCTGACCTGGATTGTTTCCTGTGTGTGTGTGCTGTCTCACTTGTGGAAATCCTTTCTGATCAAAGAAGAAAGCGGTCTTATGGGGATCACCTACAGTGTGAGAGTGATGTGTAAGTTTGGTTGATTTCACAGTCTGAAAATGAAATGGATTTCTTTGTAGACTTGCTGTAAAAGTGCAGTTTTAGTTTGTTTAGAATTTTGTAACTAATCATTATGATTTATTTTTTTTCTCTGTTTTCAGACAACGAAATTCAAACAATTCCTTATTAACATAAAATCTCAATCTCAGGTATGGCAGTGTCTAGCTGAGCCTGGCGAGCTGAGTCTAAGATGAACTAAAAAGGCAGATTTGCAAGTAGACAATCTTTTCTATAGTGGCACCCTCAGGCCATAATTTACATATTTCTCTCCCCCTGGTGTGTGTACGAACAAGCAACATTATCTCTTTTTCTCTCTAATTTTATTCCAGCATCATCCAGAAATGTTCACCAACTTATTTGTAGGCGGGGGGGGCGCCTGTGTAATGAGCATTCCTGCCTCTCAGGGCATCTTGCATGGTTATAAACTTTTTAGTCTTGTTAAATCCACTTTGGGAAACGGATCGAGGCGACAGAGGGCCTCGCTCGTTCGTGTCTGACTTGTTACGGTAAAGGCAACGCGGAATCATCTTCCAGCAGTTCCACCGGGCTGCGGAGAGACCGTCTCGCTTCTGGGCTTCCGGCAGAACGTTTCGGATCAGTCGTCTTCTCGTCGCAGCCTCTGAAGCTCTGTGGCATTATTCGCCATGAGCTGCATCATCAGCTCAGTTCCCACCACTTCATCGTTTCCTCTGTCAGACTGTGTGGGATGCTCTAAACACTCACTTGGTTTTTCAGAGCTTTTTGCTTTTGGCTTTCCGCCAGCAATCTTGTTTTTTTTTGTTTTTTTTTCTTAAATCATTCTCCCATGGCAATACAACAATGCCATTGTGTGACATGTCTTCATAACAAATAGAGGTAAATGAAATGGTTTGAAGGAACAAAACTCATCAGGTGCACCTATGAGACATGTGACATTCATCCATCCATCCATCCATTATCTACCTGGAGCTGGATAGGCTGGAGCCTATCCCAGCCGACTTTGGGCGAAGGCAAGGGACACCCTGGACAGGTCGCCAGTATGTCGCAAGGCACGTGACATTCAGTCTTCACCAATTCATTCTTAATTCATTCTCCAGCTGGAGCTCCTCCTCTTCACTGTCTGATAGGTGATAATAATACCTGCTGGGTGATGCACAACAAACACAGATGAAGTGAACCGAAATGTTTCGCAGGCAGCTCTTTGCCAGGAACAAGAACGGAGGTTTAAAAATAAATGTTTTACACAAGTTATCCTAAAAGAGCAAATCTGTTTATTGGAACAGGCCTCCAGCGTACAACCTTGAATATTCAGCAAAGTCTAAAAGACATTCATGTGTTAGTGTCGGTTATCAGGCACCGAAAGACCGGGAAAGACTCAAAGTTTTTGTTGGGCATTTTCATCAGGGACGTCTTTTTGCTTCGGCTTCAGAATCACAAAAAGCCATCTGAAGCATGCCGTAATGTGAATTCCATGGGAGTACAATGCTTTTTGAAGACTCGCCATGTCCATTTAAGACACCTCCTGGATTTACACTTCCTGCCTGTTCTGCCAGGCTCACACACAGGCCTGCGCTAAGGGCCAGGTCTGCTGGGAACACAGTGCTCCAAATCATTGCGTTGTCTGTTCAACATGTTCACTCACCTCGGCAATGTCACTCATCAGGAAATCCATTCATTACGTTTATACACTCAGTTCTACCTTTAATAATGTCGTCTATAAAAATACTATATGAAAAGGGACTTTGTATAAAAAATTATAGTTTAACCGGTCAGAGAAGAGTGAATGCCATTTTTCTTCAAGATAATCAAAAATTACATTGTAGTGTATATTTTAATAAACCCAGTATTTAAAGACTGATATGTGTTATTCAAATGTATGTTCCAATTTTGTATATATTTAGCATCTATTACCCAAATGTGATGCAATTCAGAGTCGCATAAACTTCTTTTCCACCTTACTTACTGAATTAAAAGAAACAACTGACAATTTAATAAAAAACAAATGTAATTTTTTTTATTGTTTTCCTTACAGCAGTTAGCAATAGTTTAACTATAGCAAGCCAAAAATAAATACAAATTTTAAATAATTTCAACAATGGGTTTCATTCAACAGAGCAACAGTAGCGTTTCACGTTAATTGGGCACAGAATCCAACACACAAAGGCTTAGCTTCCCATCTGAATCTTACACGTGGTCAATTAATTTTTTTTTTTTCAGAAGTGATTCCGGTTTTTTAGTGTCAAACTGCACAACTCAAATATTTTCACCCTTATGGATTAAAATACAGAGAGGAGGCTCATTGTGGTGTCGTTGGACTCGGCCCGGCAGAAGCAGTTAGGAGACGATGTTTAACATGCGGGGAGAAACGGTAAGCCATGAGGAAAACACTACAAGCAAAAGTGCATAAATATTCAAAATCAAAACTGGAAATATCAGACCCCCCCAAAAAGCTACCAGAGGCAACCTATTTAGAAAAAATCTCTCCTGTGAATTTTTCATGTACAAAGAAAAAAAGGTTTTGCTGTTTATTTCAAAAAGGGCAATGTGACAAATGTAAGTCACGTTTGTTTTCCCTGACGGATGTGAAAGCACGAGGCAACTGAGGCAACAATGCCCTCCGTTTACCCATTCTCTAGAGTCCGGCTGTCCAATCAGAATTCTTCTCCGGCCTGTCAACAACATCCAATCACCAGTCACTGATGTATAATGTACAAGCGCACGCAAGCTGACATCTGTGTAACCTCAAATCACCGCTCCCTTACGCCGTTTCCTCTGATCCATTCACAAGGAAGGTGAACGGGCGAAGGTTAAGGATGGAAGTAGATCCAAACAACTTACATACAAGCATACTCACACATACACTCACACAAACAAGCTCTCCTCTACATCCACTGTTGATTCAGTGCATTCATTTGTCATTGATCCTTCTTCCCATGACTTCATTTCCCTTTGTGGCTGCGTTGCTCCCATGTGCTTTTGGCAGTTGTACGGAGGCCTGGCAGGGCCACATAGTCTTTCTGGAAGCGTGAATTGGGTGTTCTCTGTCGTTTCCTCTCCCCCTGCGTGGTGAAGAAGGCGTCCTGGAAACGCATGCTTGAGGCCGTGGACTGGAAAACCGAGACATGAGAAAACACTAATGAGCAAATACGCTTCAGTTGGCGAGAGAATTTTTAAACTTTCATGCCATTAAAGTATCGAGCTTATGGTTTAAAGTTAACGTGCTGCCCAGTAAGTCTAATACTTACAAGTCTACGTTTCACCTTTTTAGGCAGGTCTTCATCTAAAGTATAGACGTCCTCTCTTTTTGCCAGCACCTGAGACCCGTCTTCAAACTCCACCTGAGATAACATGAAAATATTCAGGAGTTATTGATGAAGTTTTAAATGAACATAACTCAAAAAGTTATGGACAGATTTTGATGAAACTTTCAAGAAATGTCCTTTCTGGGACAAGGATCAAATGATAAATTTTGGAGGTGATCCGGAAAACTGCCATCACGGAAATGTTGATTTTCGGGTATCGGGTATAACTATTAAACTAAAAATGTGAATCAATGTGATTCCAATTGCTAAGGGTATGTTTTTATGGTCCAGGAATCCATTGAAATAGACATCAAAGGTAGGACTAATATTTTGGGGTGTAAGTCACAATAAGCTGAGGGAACTGTGCTTGGCGGAGGTCTGCGCTCTCCGAGTGCTTTTCTAGTTACAATTTGCCTCTTTTTCACCCATGCACACACAAATTTAAGGCTATTAATTCAACTCTTCCAAAACTTAAATTGAATCTATATATTTTATTTGCAGTTAATAATGTCATTAAAAAGATGCTAAAATTAAATACAAATTAAAGATGAAGCAGTGATCTTTTTGGTGAAGAATCAAGTATAACATCAATTATAAACTACGTATCAAGTTTCTATCAAGGAACATGATGATTTTACATAGCATTTGCATTTTTTTTCATACATCATTATGTAAATGTCAATATCAAGTCAATATCATCATAATTTGTTATTTCATCATCAAAATCTTTCAAGTCTAAATGAAACAACTTAAACATCTCTGACTATGCAATATGATTGATTTTTTAAAAAAGCCATTTTCATATTACTTCTGCTCTCAAAAACAAATATTTTCTGCTCCAGAAATTGAAGTTTTTCTTAAGTACAACCCAGCCAGAAACTATTTCGTGCCTAAACACACCTTGACAATGGAAAGTTCTTGTTCAGCCTAATTCTAAAATCTGACCCGTCTTAAACCAAGGTTGTGCGTCACAGATGCATTTGTGCATAACTAATGGTTGACGCCCAGCTCAACTAAATAAAGCTTTAAGTGGAAACCGCATGACTCTTAGCTTAGTGAATATTTCAGTGAGTTTGAATAATGCAGATTGTCACCTCCTTCTCATCCTCCTCTTCTCGCTCTCGCCATCTCTCTTTTCTCTACCCATCTGTTTCCACTCTGTGTCTGAATAACTTTTGCTTCCTATCTATCCGTCTTTTCATCCACCCATCATCTTCTATTTTATGTCCGCCTCCACTTGTTCTCTTTAGTCGCCATGACTTTCAGCACCTCCCTCGATCTCTGTTTCAAGTGTCCTCTCTCTTTCTCTAGCCCTTCACCTCTCCATACACAGACCAGGGGACCTTGATGACGTCAAAGAAGTCACGATGATTCTGGTGTTGAGGGAGTTCAACAAGCTTGCTGCCGACTCGGAGTTAATTCAACACTCAGAGGAAAGGGACTAAATCTGGGAAACTGGGTCATGCATGTCTCTTTCACCTGATTATATCTGTCTACAGTACACATGTGTGTATACCTGGTACATGTAGGAGACGTTAGATCCCAGGTATTTGGCGCCGTAGAACAGCCCATCAGGCCATTTAACTTGAACAGCTTCTCCAACTTCAGGAGGACCCAGGTTCACGCAATCTCTGCTCTAAAAATACAAGAGAATAATAGTTGGTTTGTGTAAGTGCCTGAATATGTGTCAACATGTCATCGGAAAGGCTTTTTAAAAAAATCATTTAAAGCGAGTGGTTTGAAGTTGAAAAGAGCTCCTTTTATTTTTACGAGGTTAATGTCATGGTTGGATTTGATTCAGACTTAGCCTTTGTAACCTGCTGTTGAATGCAGTACAGTAAGCTTTCTGCCAAATCACTTGCCTGAGCTGAAAACCAACTTTTGGTTCCACTATGGAAATTTCAAACTCACTTAACACCTTAGTTTTAACACACGTATATTGTTAATGTACATGAGAAGACAAGTGAAGCAAGGACGTTCCTGACTTTTTTATACTCAGCCTGTCAAGCAGTCTATATGAGAGGCTTCAACACTGGACAATAAACAGGCTTGTAATCTTTCTAACATGCTGTTAAAAGAGGATTTTCCACAGAGTAATACACACAAGAGTAGTTTTTTTTTAATTTGTTGGTTAGAAACTATGACAAAAAGAGTTTTTATTTGAAATCTGAATTACTTACTTTGGTGTAATACACATGACGGTTTCAAGGTAAAAAGAATTCAATTAAGGGCTTTCAAGTACAAATTAAAGGCCTGTATAATTTGCTATACATCTAAATAATAGGTCAATGTTCTGGAGTTAATGGGTGAATGGTTAGAATGTGATCTGCCTACATTGCCAAGGTTGTTTTCTTGGGGACAGAACTGTGGTGGCACAGGTCAGTAAATTTGCATTCAGAGTACTCACAACTGGCTTAACAACTTGTGCCCAGATGATTTGAAAAGAGCCTCAAACTCCTACACAAATGTGGAAGGAACAAATGCTGGAAATAGTTGCATGTGAAAAGATGCTGGATGACTGAACTGTAAAACTGATATGGTTAAGGGACAGTGGGACAACCTTAGTGGATATATGTGTTACCTGACCTTGACAAGAATCTGAAGGTTTGGTATTATGCAATTTTTGTCATGCACTACTGCTCACCACATTATTGTAACCAAATAAAGACCTTTCCTATATCAATGTATGTATGGTTGCCTACCTGTTTTTATTTATTTTCTTTTTTCCTTTTTATTTGTTTGTTTTGTATTTCCTGTGTCTGTGATAAAACCTGATAAAACTTCAACAATAAGAACAGGTCAGTTCAGGACTAAATGCAAATGGGTCCGTCACAACTACTTTAACAATGTTAAGCTCACTGAGTGAAACTTAGACATTACCATAATCACTTGAACAAATCCATGAATTTCAACCCATCAAGAACTCATCAGCCATGTCTGAGATTATTTGCTGCTTCCATCATCTCAGCAGTCCTATGAGATCCCATTTTCATTTGAACAACCTTTTCAGAAATCCCTGTTTTCTCATGGGAATTGCGGAAAAGTTTATACAGAGAGAGACGAGTCAAAATGACTCTTGATCTCATTGGTTTTGCAGATGCATATGGCACTGTGGGATATTAAAACCAGCTTACAGGTCGAAATGAGAGAGAGTTTGAATATCCGATATGACCTCGTACAGATGGGAGGCGACCTCTTGAGCGTGTCTGTAATTAAACATATTCTCACCACTATATCCTCGGGGTAGGTATCGTTGGAGAAGGAGCCGTCATCAAACATGACCTCGTAGAACATCTGGGACGTGATCTGGGTGACCTTTGAGCTGTAGTAGCGCAGGTTCTTATGTTTGGAGATGACTGTCTGGCCCAGTGAGATGGACGCTTGGCATGCTCGCTGCTTCTAGTGTACACAGGGAGCAGCAATTAGACTGCTGTATAGCAGTTAATATGGTATCATGTCAAACGAAAACTTCTTTAATACTACATCACTATAAGGTGGGTCACACTACTTTACTGTTCAGTGTAGTTGCATATTAAAAGAGTTTAAAAAAAGAGAAAACTCTTTTCTTACTTAGGCATCAACACGCAGATAGTTTTGGTTTTGAGAAATCTCTGCAATTTCTTTACTTTCTACTGAATAAAGGCCACTTTTCACATAGCTAGATATCAAAGGTAAGTGAGAGGGTCTGTTTTTTGTGATTTCGATGTACTGAAGCTTGAGGGAAATAATACTTTTCAAAGCGATATCAGTCTTCTTTTCTTGCATTCCAAGCACTGAAGTAATGTATTTCATATCATATCATCTTTTCTTAATAAATTCCATCCATATGCATACTAGTCCTACACTAAACCACCGCTATTTATTTGACCAACATTCATATGTCCACTTTTACTGCACTAATCATAAGGTGTCAACACTAGATGTATTATATATCATATAATTTATTATCCCCATTAATCTTTTCAAATGGCATTTAAGTGTGAATGTTTTCTGAGCACAGTCTGGTTCTTTCACTAACTTACAGCTGATGAGCTCCGTGACTGGTGTCTATGGCAGGTGATTGACACGACATACGGCCAATCATCGGGCTCCATGATAACACCGGCAGCATGGGCACAGGTCACGTGAAAGGAGGTGGGACACCGGCCACATGAGCACTGGATACAAGCGCCCGCCTGCCGCTTCCCTGCACAGCGCTTACGACAATAGATGCACCTCTGTAAACACAGACCAGAGCAAACGGTCAACACACGAAACACTGACTCACATCACAACAGCCAGATGGGACCAGTTTCTTTAAAAGGACAAGACTGGCTTCATTCTCTCTTCTTGAAATCTTGAAAAACAGGTCACAAATACAAAGTTTCACTTATTGAAAAAATAAGAGGAATAAGGTATATCTATACTTGTTAATGTGATCAATCAATAGTTAGTTTTGGACTTTTCATGGGATTTGTCGACAATGCGAAAAACATGCCAGCCTTTTTTCCAGGCAGATTCCAATGAATGTTTTTGATACATTTGATAATGATGAAGACTGACTGAATCTGTTTGATTAATTATTAAATCCGCAAAAGAGCTAAACAACAAAATTCTGCTTCCCGTGATAAAAGGGTAATTAGATGCAAAGCTGTACACAGTTATCAATAATAGTGCATTCTCTACACAGAACTATATAGTAAAAGGCAGCACGTACAGTATGCAGGTGTAGAGAATATATTTACAATATGGACATAGCTAGGGTGTCTGCTGTCTTCCTCACATTTCCTGTTACTTTCCATTGCAAACTTTATTAAACTACCTGTCACTGAGCATCCTTGTTAGAACAAAAAAAGCCTGACCTTATTCAGTCTTATAGCCTTGTTTAAAAAACAGAGTAATTTAAAATCTGCATTTCCACTCGAGAGACTTTGAATATGCGCTCGAGAAGAGAAAGAAAAACAGCAGCGAATTAAAGACAAAAGACCACTAAGTGAAGCTCGATTGTGCCATGAACCTCGAACATCACTTAAACCATGACGTGCTCAAACAATCATATCTGTGAAATTTCCTCAGTACACTGTTATTGGATACGGTAGTGTAAACAAAAAGTAAATAGGAGAGAATAAAATGAGAAGAGAAAAATGTTATTTCCCCGCTACAATACCAGGAAACCCTTAAAAAAAGATTGTTCAGATGACATCATGTGAGGTCTCTACAACAAACCAGTGCTGCAATGTCTGTGTTATGCGATTTTTTCCCCCCACATTTGAGGTCTCTGACCAGTAAACAACAGCACGTTGGAGGGGTAATACACACACACACACACACACACACACACACACACACACACACACACACACACACACACACACACACACACACACACACACACACACATCCTCCACACAAACACTGCCATGCATCCATGCACAAACACACTCGCACCTAAAAATTTTAAGACCATCCCTCGGTTTTCTGCACCAAACAGCCCATCAAGTCCATTTCCTCTGCTGTGGCATCTCCCTTCTCCTCCTCTCCCACAAATCCTCAGCTCTTCCACTTAGGGGAAAGAATGACGACATCCTCCCATTATAACCCTACTCGCTCCCCATTCCTCTTTCACCCCTTTCGCATGCCTACCATCTCACTCCATTTCCTCCACTCTCCTCCTAATAAAACACCCATCTACGCTCGCCTTTTTTCGCTTGGCTTCCCTGCCCTGTCTTCCTCTCTCTAGCGGCACGGTCTCGCATCTCTTTGAAGGTAATTTATTCATTAATCTAATTCCCTGGAATCCATACTGAAATATCCATATATGTTGACAGATAATATGCCTATATATACAGTGGGTAAAACTCCTCAGAGGATATGCATCAGCGGTAAGTGGGCTCAACTGCAAATTAGCTGGTGTGCAAATGAACTCCGACCTATGAAAGGCTCTGATGACATGTAAACTGTCATATTACTATCTTATCATATCCATGGAGGAACGTGGTTTGACCAACCAGCATATGTGAGATTATGAAGATGCTGAAATATTTAAATAGGACTGTGGGACGCTTTAATTCCCTGTTACATATAATGAGAAAGGTGATGCTGTGTAAATACAAACCTTTTTTTCTTTTTTTTTAGTCCTTAGAAGCTAAGCCTCTGAAATAAATGCCCTTTGTTCATTTCTTTGAACAATCAATAGCTGATCTAATTAGTTAAGCTAGAGAGTATTAATTAAATGTAACCTCTGCAGCAGGCCCGGCTTCGCCTTTACAATTATCAGCTTAGCCTTCTTAATTCACATATCAGCTGAGGATCAGGAGGTATTGTGTAGAGAGACACTCGGAGAGGAGTCCTCTGTTCTTCCTGCGAGGTAACCCAAAAGGCAGGTTGAATGCTTCGTTTAAAAAAAAAAAAAAAAAAAA